>LR778261.1:2546754-2621577 GCA_902810595.1 Coregonus sp. 'balchen'
TGTTTCCTCTACTCCCGGGCAGGAACATTCAGCTGTAGTAGATAGCTGGTTTCTCTCTACTCCCAGGGCAGTAACATCAGTGTAGTAGCTAGCTGTTTCTCTCTACTCCCAGGGCAGTAACATTAAGCTGTAGTAGATAGCTGTTTCTCTCTACTCCCAGGGCAGTAACATTCAGCTGTAGTAGCTAGCTGTTTCTCTCTACTCCCAGGGCAGTAGCATTCAGCTGTACTAGCTGTTTCTCTCTACTCCCAGGGCAGTAACATTCAACTGTAGTAGCTGTTTCTCTCTACTCCCAGGGCAGTAGCATTCAGCTGTACTAGCTGTTTCTCTCTACTCACAGGGCAGTAGCATTCAGCTGTACTAGCTGTTTCTCTCTACTCCCAGGGCAGTAACATTCAACTGTAGTAGCTATTTCTCTCTACTCCCAGGGCAGTAGCATTTAGCTGTACTAGCTATTTCTCTCTACTCACAGGGCAGTAAGCATTCAGCTGTATAGCTGTTCCTTACTCCAGGGCAGTAGGCATTAGCTGTACTTAACTGTTATCTCTACTCCAGGGCAGTAGCATCAGTGGACTAGCTGTTTCTTCTACTCCAGGGCAGTAGCATTCAGCTTAGTAGCTGTTTCTCTCTACTCTCAGGGCAGTTAGAATCAGCTGTACTAGCTGTTTCTCTCTCTCACAGGGCAGTAGAATTCAGATGTTGTAGTAGCTGTTGCTCTCTCTCCTAGGGCAAGAACATCAGCTGTAGTAGATAGCTGCTTATTCTATACTCCCAGGCAGTAGCATTTCAGCTGTCGTAGTAGCTGTTTCTGCTCTAATCCCAGGGCAGTAGTAACATTCAGCTGTAGTAGATAGTGTTTCTCTCAATCCAAGGGCAGTAACATTCCAGCTGGAGTAGCAGCTGTTTCTCTATACTCCCCGGGGCCAGTAAATTAAAGCTGTAGTAGAGTAGCTGTTTAATCTCTACTACCAGGGGCAGTAAAATTCAGCAGTAACATTAAAGCTTTAGTAGATAGCTGTTTCTCTCTACTCCCAGGGCTAGTAACATTCAGCTGTAGTAGCTAGCTGTTTCTCTCTACTCCCAGGGGGCAGTCAGCATTAAGGCTGTACTAGCTGTTTCTCTCTATACTCCCAGGGCAGTAACATTCAACTGTAGTAGCTTGTTTCTCTCTACTCACAGGGCAGTCGCATTCAGCTGTACTAGCTGTTTCTCTCTTACGTCCAGCGGCAGTAAACATTCAGCTGTAGTAGATAGCTGTTTCTCTCTTACTCCCAGGCAGTAGCATTCAGCTGTACTAACTGTTTCTCTCTACTCCCAGGGCAGTAACATTCAGCTGTAGTAGATAGCTGTTTCTCTCTACTCCCAGGGTAGTAGCATTCAGCTGTAGTAGATAGCTGTTTCTCTCTACTCCCAGGGCAGTAGCATTCAGCTGTAGTAGCTGTTTCTCTCTACTCCCAGGGCAGTAGCATTCAGCTGTAGTAGCTGTTTCTCTCTACTCCCAGGGCAGTAACATTCAGCTGTAGTAGATAGCTGTTTCTCTCTACTCCCAGGGCAGTAGCATTCAGCTGTAGTAGATAGCTGTTTCTCTCTCCTCCCAGGGCAGTAACATTCAGCTGTAAATCTGATTCAGACAGAGCCATGTCCCTTTCACGCTCAACAAATTACAGCAAATCTGTCTCCGGAGCCCAATTTGCTCCTGGATTTGATGTGTCTTTTTATGTGTACCATATTAATGCCAGAGCGACTCAGTATTTAGGAAGTACTTCAGCTCTGCAGGCGAATCAGGAGGCTTGTTAGAATGCTCAAAAACAAGGAAAGCCATTTTACCATCATGAAAAAGACATGGAAAAATGCAAGGATATCTGAATACCAATTTATCCCATGATCAGAGAGGTTTACTCCCTTCAGAAAGTATTCACACCCCTTGACTTGTTTTCTACATTTTGTTGTGTTACAGCCTGAGGGAGGTACTAAGCTGACATATGGAATTGTTTTAGGATGGTCATGTAGCTACAGTATTTATATATTTTTATATATTTGATAAAATATTGAATTTGGCCTTTACTATTATAGCCCATAGACACACATTGAACAACACATTCATCAATGGCAAAAAAGAGTCCAAAAATGAAACATAAGGAACAAGGTTTTGAAGTGTCTGTCGTATATTTAGGAGATATAAAAAAGCTCAGGAAATATGTTGGACACATATTTAACCCCTTATTTTTGTCGGCACGAAACCACATCCATACTTCCATTCATTGGTATGGATTACCTTCAGACAAGACCCGTGACAGTTGTGGGGGTCTTGAGAGTCTCCCCTTTCCACAGTGGGGTCATATTAGTTTGCAGCCCTAACGGTTTGGGTGCTACAGACAGATGTTGGCACATCAGCATTACCGACTTCAGACGAGTCCCTTGGGGCTTGTGAGAGTCTCATATTTCCATAGAGGGGTCATATTAGTTTGTAGGAAGCTACAGACATTTTTGTGATTAATTTTCGTGAGAAGACAGATTTTCGGGATGTCTCATGGTCTGACAAACACCACTGTAACTCGGCCACCGAGATGATGAAGACGCAGATGAAGAAGACAGTTTCTCTAGTTTAAACTGACGGCTTTTTATTATAATACATAGATTAACTTACTTATTAATTTACTTCAATAGACTCTTCATTACACTTTGTATGGTGTATCAATACACCCAGTCACTACAAAGATACAGGCGTCCTTCCTAACGTAGTTGCCGGAGAGGAAGGAAACTGCTCAGGGATTTCACCATGAGGCCAACGGTGACTAAAACAGTTACAGATTTTAAAAGGTGTGATAGGAGTAAACTGAGGATGGATCAACAACATTGTAGTTACTCCACAATACTAACCTAATTCACAGAGTGAAAAGAAGGAAGCCTGTACAGAATAAAAATATTCCAAAGCATGCATCCTGTTTGCAACAAGGCACTAAAGTAACACTGAAAAACATGTGGCAAAGCAATTAACTTTTTGTCCTGAATACAAAATGTTATGTTTGGGGCATATCCAATAGAACACATTACTGAATGACACTCTCCATATTTTCAAGCATAGTGGTGGCTGCATCATGTTATGGGTATTCTTGTAATCATTAAGGACAGGAGTTTTTCAGGATAAAAAAGAAATACAATGGAGCTCAGCACAGGCAAAATCCTAGAGGAAAACCTGGTTCAGTCTGCTTGTCACGCGACGTGTATGCGGTAGCAAAGTCAAAAGCAGGACACAGAGCGGCTGGCAACGTATTTTACTGCAAACAGTAAAATCAACGTACAAAAACAACAAACCTCCAAACAGGGAGGAAAGCACAAAGACCCGTACATACAAGAAATGCCGGAATGACAACAAACAATAACAAACAAAATACCAATGAGAGACAGGGGTTAATATAGGGAAAACAATTCAACATAATGGGAAACAGGTGTAAACAATAAAGACCAAACAAGACAAACACCGAAACATTGATCGGCAGCAGCTAGTACTCCGGGGACGACGAACGCTGAAGCCTGCCCGAGCAAGGAGGAGGAGCAGCCTCAGCTGAATCCGTGACAGTACCCCCCCCCCTTGATGCGCGGCTCCAGCCGTGCGCCGACCCCGGCCTCGGGGACGGCCAGGAGTACGCGGAGCAGGGCGAGTCGGATGACTCCGGTGGAAATCCCTCAACGGGGAGGGATCTAGGATGTCCCTCCTAGGGACCCAGCACCGTTCCTCCGGACCGTACCCCTCCCACTCCACGAGATACTGCAGACCCCCCATCCGACGCCTCGAATCCACGATGGAACGGACTGAGTACGCCGGAGCCCCCTCGATGTCTAGTAGGGGCGGAGGAGCCTCTCGTTTCTCATTCTCCTGCAGTGGACCAGCTACCACCGGCCTGAGGAGAGACACATGGAACGAGGGGTTAAATCGGTAATTAATGGGCAGTTGTAACCTATAACATACCTCGTTCAATCTCCTCAGGACTTTAAATGGCCCCACAAACCGCCGACCCAACTTTCGGCAGGGCAGGCGAAGGGGCAGGTTTCGGTTCGAGAGCCAGACCCGATCTCCCGGTGCATAAACCGGACCCTCACTGCGGTGGCGATCGGCGCTCGCCTTTTGCTGTCTGATAGCCCGCTGCAGATGGACATGCGCAGCATTCCATGTTTCCTCCGAGCGCCGAAACCACTCATCCACCGCAGGGGCTTCGATATGGCTCTAATGCCAGGGTGCCAGGACCGGCTGATAACCCAGCACACACTGAAAAGGCGTAAGATTAGTGGAGGAGTGGCGGAGTGAGTTTTGGGCTATCTCTGCCCAGGGGATATACCCCGACCACTCCTCCTGCCGGTCCTGGCAATAGGACCTCAGAAACCTACCCACATCCTGGTTTACTCTCTCCACCTGCCCATTACTCTCGGGGTGAAAAACCCTGAGGTCAGGCTAATCGAGACCCCCAATCGTTCCATAAACGCCCTCCAGACTCTAGAGGTGAACTGGGGACCCCGATCAGACACTATATCCTCAGGCACCCCGTAGTGCCGGAAGACGTGAGTAAACAGGGCGTCGGCCATTTGTAGGGCTGTAGGAAGACCTGGCATACGAATGAGACGGCAGGCCTTAGAAAACCGATCCACAACGACCAAGATCGTGGTATTCCCCTGGGAGGGGGGAAGGTCCGTGACAAAATCCACCGATAGGTGAGACCACGTCCGTTGTGGAACGGGTAGAGGTTGTAACTTCCCTCTGGGCAGGTGTCTAGGCGCCTTACACTGAGCGCACACCGAGCAGGAAGAAACATAAACCCTCACGTCCCTAGCTAAGGTGGGCACTGTCCGACCAATACCAGGATGACCAGAGGAGGGTGACGTGTGAGCCCAATATATCAGTCGATCACGGACCTCGAGCGGCACATACCTCCGCCCCTCTGGACACTCTGGGGGAGTAGGTTCGGCACGTAACGCCCGCTCGATTTCTGCATCGACCTCCCACACTACCGGTGCCACCAGACAAGACTCCGGGAGTATGGGAGTGGGCTCAATGGACCTCTCCTCTGTGTCATATCGTCGGGACAGGGCGTCTGCCTTAGCGTTCTGTGACCCTGGTCTATAAGTGAGCTTAAATACAAACCGGGCAAGAAACACGGCCCACCTAGCCTGACGAGGGTTCAATCTCCTCGCTGCCCGGATGTACTCCAGGTTACGATGGTCAGTCAGAATGAGAAAAGGGTGTTTAGCCCCCTCAAGCCAATGCCTCCACACCTTCAGGGCTTGGACCACCGCTAGCAGCTCCCTGTCCCCCACATCATAATTGCGTTCCGCCGGACTGAGCTTCTTGGAATAGAAAGCACAGGGGCGGAGTTTTGGAGGCATGCCCGAGTGCTGAGACAGTATAGCACCGATCCCCGCCTCGGACGCATCCACCTCAACTTGGAACGCCAAAGAGGGATCCGGATGTGCCAGCACCGGAGCCGAGGTGAACAGGTCCTTCAGATGTCTAAACGCCCTGTCCGCCTCAGCCAACCACTGCAAACGCACCGGGCCCCCCCTTAGCAGGGAGGTGATGGGAGCTGCTACCTGTCCAAAGCCCCGGATAAACCTCCGGTAGTAATTGGCAAAACCCAAAAAACGCTGCACCTCCTTCACCGTGGTGGGAGTCTGCCAATTACGCACGGCTGAAACGCGGTCAATCTCCATCTCCACCCCTGACGCGGACAACCGATGCCCCAGGAAGGAGATGGACTCCTGGAAAAACAGAAATGTCTCCGCCTTCACATACAGATCATGCTCCAACAGACTACCCAGCACCCGACGCACCAGGGACAAATGCTCGGCTCGTGTAGCGGAGTATATTAGAATGTCATCAATATACACCACTACACCCTGTCCATGCAAATCCCGGAAAATCTCATCCACAAATGATTGGAAGACTGAAGGAGCATTCATTAAACCGTATGGCATGACGAGGTACTCATAGTGACCCGAGGTGCTACTGAATGCTGTCTTCCATTCATCTCCCTCCCTAATGCGCACCAGGTTGTACGCGCTCCTGAGATCCAATTTTGTGAAGAATCGCGCCCCGTGTAATGTCTCCGTCATACTAGCAATCAGAGGGACAGGATAGCTGTATTTGATTGTAATCTGATTGAGACCACGGTAATCAATACACAGGTGTAAACCCCCATCCTCCTTCTTCACAAAAAAGAAACTTGAGGACGCAGGGGAAGTGGACGGCCGTATGTATCCCTGTCTCAGAGAAGGCGAGTGCCAAATCGGCATACTCAGGAGGAATGTGCATGGTGGGAATTTGGTTCGGACTTTCCACCGTCGTTGCCCCTACGGAAATACCTACACACCGCCCGACACACTGATCAGACCATCCCTTGAGAGCCCTCTGTTGCCATGAAATGTTGGGGTCATGAGATGTTAACCAGGGAAGCCCCAACACCACGGGAAACGCAGGAGAGTCAATCAAATACAACTGTATAATCTCCTCATGGCCCTCCTGCGTCTTCATCTTAAGTGGCGCTGTGACCTCCCTAATCAATCCCGACCCCAAAGGGCGGCTATCTAGGGCATGGATGGGGAAGGACACATCAACTGGTACAATAGGAATCCCTAACTTATACGTGAACCGGCGATCGATAAAATTCCCAGCTGCGCCTGAATCTACTAGCGCCTTATGCTGGGAGTGAGAAGAAACCTTGGGAAACACAACTTTAATACACATATGTACAACAGAGAGCTCTGGGTGAGTTGGGTGCTTACTCACCTGGAATGACTCATCAGTGCGCTGCCTACTGCCTCGATTCCTAGGAGACCCTCCCCAGCACCGAACCACAGTGTGTCCTCTGCGGCCACAGTTGGTGCAGGGGACGGCCTCTCTCCTGGTCTCTCTCCTCGTCTCCCTAGCACCAGCACCCCCGAGCTCCATTGGGCTCGGCTCGGAAGTGCTGGGGGATGGAATGGACGGCCCCGACTCCGGACGTCCGCGGGTAGCCAACAGGGTATCTAGGCGAATGTCCACCAGCTGATCGAAGGTTGGTGTCCCTGCAGGCCAACTCCCGATGAACGTCCTCCCTTACGCTGCACCTGTAGTGGTCGATGAGGGCCCTCTCATTCCATCCCGCATTGGCAGCCAGAGTCCGGAAGTCCAGTGCGAACTCCTGCGCGCTCCTCCTCCCCTGTCTAAGGTGGAACAGACGCTCACCCGCCGCCTTCCCCTCTGGGGGATGATCGAACACCGCCCTGAAGTGGCGGGTGAACTCCGCATAGTTGACTATAGCGGCGTCTATTCCCCCCCACTCGGCGTTGGCCCACTCCAGTGCCTTGCTGGACAGACAGGAGATGAGGGCGGACACGCTCTCGTATCCCGAGGGCACCGGGTGGATGGTTGCCAGGTTGAGTTCAAACCTCCTCTTTCCCATCACCTCAAGGTGTTCATCACCCCTTCCATGGCGGTGCCGAGATCCTAGATCATGGCCGCTTGTTGTATAACGCGCTCCTCCAGTGATCCAGGACCTCGGCACCGCCGATCCTGCTGACTCCATGTCTTGGTGTGTAATTCTGTCACGCGACGTTTATGCGGTAGCGAAGTCAAAAGCAGGACACAGAGCGGCTGGCAACGTATTTTACTGCACACAGTAAAATCAACGTACAAAAACAACAAACCTCCAAACAGGGAGGAAAGCACAAAGACCCGTACACACAAGAACTGCCGGAATGACAACAAACAATAACACACAAAATACCAATGAGAGACAGGGGTTAATATAGGGAATACAATCCAACATAATTGGAAACAGGTGTAAACAATAAAGACCAAACAAGACAAACACCGAAACATCGATCGGCAGCAGATAGTACTCCGGGGACGACGAACGCCGAAGCCTGCCCGAGCAAGGAGGAGGAGCAGCCTCGGCTGAATCCATGACACTGCTGTCCACCAGACACTGGGAGATGAATTCACCTTTCAGCAGGACAATAACCTAAAACACAAGGCCAAATCTATTTAATATGATTTTAATTATGATAGAATCTAATCTAATCTTCAAGTCCTTCAGTCCATTCTTCTCTGGCCATGGATGTTGTGGTTATAATAATATGAAAAAAGGTTATGCGTTACATCTCAAATGGCGCCCTACTCTCTACAGGGCTCTGGTCAAAAGCACTAGGGAATAGGGTGCCATTTGGGACAAGGTCTCACTGTGTCTATATGACCCAGGGCTTCTGATATCAGGCACTATGCAATATGGATGGATTTTTAATATTTAATAACATCACTTCCTCTGTCTGTCAGTTATTTATAAAGAGAGCCAATGACCTCTGACCTTTAATAAACTCCCCTCCTTTGACATGAAGCATTATACATTGAACTGGGTCTTTGCTTTATTGAACGGTTAGAAAGGAAAATATTCATATTTATATTTGGAGTGATATGAGGTTTGGAGGTTGCCTGGCTAAAGTGACTCTGCTCATAGTCTGGTGTAAACCAGGAGGAGCTGGAGGCTCATTGGTCTAAGTGAGAGGGTGGTGGTCAGAGTTAGTTGTTGTGGTGGAGTGTAACGGAGTGTAGTTGTGCGTGGAGTTGGTGGTCTCAGTTGGTGGTGGAGTGTATGGGGGTGGTTTAGTCTGGAGGAGTGTGGTTGTTGGGGGGGTGTGTTGTGTGGTGGAGTGTAGTTGTTGTGTGGAGTGTAGTTGTTGTGGTGGAGTGTGGTTGTGTGTGGAGTGAGTTGTGGGTGGAGTGTATTGGAGGGTTGGGGGGGAGTGGAGTTGTCGGGTGGTGGAGGTAGTGGTGGTGGGGGAGTGTGGGGGTGTGTGGGGGAGGGTCAGTTGTTGGGGAGAGGAGTGTGGTGGTGGAGGGGAGTTGTTGGAGGGGGAGTGTAGTTGTGGTGTGGTGGAGTTTTAGTTGTTGTGCGTGGAGTGGAGTGTGGGTGAGGGAGCGGTGGGTGGTTGTGGGAGGGTTGGTAGGTGTCTTGTGGGGTCGGCAGTTAGGTGTGTGTGGAGTGTCGTGCGGGGTGGGGGAGGGCGAGGGGGTTAGGTCGGGGGGAGCGGTGTTGTTGTTGGTGGAGTGTAGGTGTTGTGGTCGCGGGAGTAGTAGTTGGTGTGGTGGAGTGTAGTTGTGTGTGGAGTGTAGTTGTTGTGGCGGGAGCGGTAGTTGTGGTGTGGAGTGTAGTTGTTGTGGTGGAGTGTAGGTGGTGTGGCTTGGAGTGTAGTTGTTGTGGTGGAGTGTAGTTGGTGTGGTGAGTGTAGTTGTGTGGTGGAGTGTGGTTGGTGTGTGGAGTGTGTTGTTGTGGTGGAGTGTAGTTGTTGTGGTGGAGTGTAGTTGTTGTGGTGGAGTGTAGTTGTTGTGGTGGAGTGTGGTTGTTGTGGTGGAGTGTAGTTGTTGTGGTGGAGTGTAGTTGTTGTGGTGGAGTGTAGTTGTTGTGGTGGAGTGTAGTTGTTGTGGTGGAGTGTAGTTGTTGTGTAGGAGTGTTGTTGTTGTGGTGGAGTGTAGTTGTTGTGTAGGAGTGTTGTTGTTATGGTGGAGTGTAGTTGTTGTGTAGGAGTGTTGTTGTTGTAGTGGACCACTCTACCCAGATGGTCATGCGCCGTAGCAATCTCGCTCTCTCTCTCTCCCACTACCCTCTCCTCTTCTGTGCTATCATCTCTCCCTTCTGTTAAAACCTTCTCCCTTCTGTCTCCTGATTCTGCCTCTTCGACCCTACTCTCCTCCCTTTCCGCATCCTATGACTCGCACTGTCCCCTTTCCTCCCGGCTGGCTCGGCCCTCCCCTCCTGCTCCGTGGCTGAGTGACTCATTGCGAGCTTACAGAACAGGGCTGAGTGACTCATTGCGAGCAGAACAGGGCTGAGTGACTCATTGCGAGCTTACAGAACAGGGCTGAGTGACTCATTGCGAGCTTACAGAACAGGGCTGAGTGACTCATTGTGAGCTTCCAGAACAGGGCTGAGTGACTCATTGTGAGCTTCCAGAACAGGGCTGAGTGACTCATTGTGAGCAGAACAGAACAACAGTGAAAATGGAGGGAAACTAAACTTCCGGAGGACCTATCATCCTTTCCCTCCCTCCTCTCTACCTTCTCTCCTCTGCATCCGCTGCTAAAGCCACTTTCTACCACTCTAAGTTTTAAGCTTCTGCCTTTAACCCTAGGAAACTCTTTTCCACCTTCTTCTCACTCCTTAATCCTCCACCTCCACCCCCTCCCTCCTCCCTCTCTGCGGACGAATTTGTCAACCACTTTGAAAAAAAGGTTGACGACATCCGCTACTCATTCACTCAGCCTATTGAGTCCACTGGTCCCACTCACACAGAATTACCCTACGCCTTGACCTCTTTCTCCCCTCTCTCTCCAGATGACCCTGCGACTAGTGAGGTCCGGCCACCTGACAACCTGCCCGCTCGACCCCATCCCCTCCTCCCTTCTCAAGGCCATCTCTGGAGACCTTCTCCCATCCTCACTTCCCTCATCAACTCATCCCTGACTTCAAAATGGCCCGAATTGCTCCCCTCCTCAAGAAACCAACACTCGACTCATCTGACGTCAAAAACGACAAACTTTATTTTCTTTCCAAAACACTTGAGCGTGCCATCTCTGATCAACTTTCTCGTTATCTCTCTCAGAACGATCTTCTTGACCCTAACCAGTCAGGCTTCAAGACAGGTCTCTCAACCGAGACTGCTCTTCTATGTATCACGGAGGCTCTCCTCACTGCCAAAGCTGACTCTCTCTCCTCTGTTCTCATCCTCCTAGATCTATCCGCTGCCTTTGACACTGTGAACCATCAGATACTCCTCTCCACCCTCTCAGGGCTGGGCGTCTCAGGCTCTGCACACTCTTGGATTGCATCCTACCTGGCAGGCCACTCCTACCAGGTGACGTGGAGAGGATCTGTGTCTGCACTACGCACTCTCACTACTGGTGTCCCCCAGGGCTCGGCATTTTACATTTACATTTTAGTCATTTAGCAGATGCTCTTATCCAGAGCGACTTACAGTTAGTGAGTGCATACATTTATTTTTTATACGGGCCCCCTGTGGGAATCGAACCCACAACCCTGGCGTTGCAAACGCCATGCTCTATCAACTGAGCTACATCCCTGGGTATGCTTGTCATCATGTCTCCTGAGTGGCGCAGTGGTCTAAGGCACTGCATCGCAGTGCTAACTGTGCCACTAGAGATCCTGGTTCGAATCCAGGCTCTGTCGCAGCCGGCCGCGACCGGGAGACTCATGGGCGGCGCACAATTCATCCAGGGTAGGGGAGGGAATGGCCGGCAGGGATGTAGCTCAGTTGATAGAGCATGGCGTTTGCAATGCCAGGGTTGTGGGTTCGATTCCCACGGGGGGCCAGTATAAAATATATATATATATATGTATTCACTAACTGTAAGTTGCTCTGGATAAGGGGGTCTGCTAAATGACTAAAATGTAAAAAAATTAAGGACGGGAGTGTTTCAGGATAAAAAATAAATGCAATGGAGCTAAGCACAGGCGAAAACCTGGTTCAGTCTGCTGTCCACCAGACACTGGGAGATGAATTCACCTTTCAGCAGGACAATAACCTAAAACACAAGGCCAAATCTATTTAATATGATTTTAATTATGATAGAATCTAATCTAATCTTCAAGTGCTTCAGTCCATTCTTCTCTGGCCATGGATGTTGTGGTTATAATAATATGAAAAAAGGTTACGCGTTACATCTCAAATGGCGCCCTACTCTCTACAGGGCTCTGGTCAAAAGCATTAGGGAATAGGGTGCCATTTGGGACAAGGTCTCACTGTGTCTATATGACCCAGGGCTTCGGATATCAGGCACTATGCAATATGGATGGATTTTTAATATTTAATAACATCACTTCCTCTGTCTGTCAGTTATTTATAATGAGAGCCAATGACCTCTGACCTTTAATAAACTCCTAGGCCCTCTCCTCTTCTCTCTATACACCAAGTCACTTGGCTCCGTCATATCCTCACATGGTCTCTCCAATCATTGCTATGCAGATGACACTCAACTACTTTTCTCCTTCCCCCTTCTGACACCCAGGTGGCGACACGCATCTCTACGTGACTGGAAGATATCTCAACTTGGATGTTGGCCCACCACCTCAAGCTCAACCTCGACAAGACGGAGCTGCTCTTCCTCCCAGGGAAGGCCTGCCCGCTCAAAGACCTCTCCATCATGGTTGACAACTCCACAGTGTCACCCTCCCAGAGTGCAAAAAACCTTGACGTGACCCTGGACAACACCCTGTCGTTCTCTGCAAAAATCAAAGCAGTGACCCACTCCTGCAGATTCATGCTTTACGACATCCGTAGAATACGACCCTACCTCACACAGGAAGCGGCGCAGGTCTAAATCCAGGCACTTGTCATCTCCCGTCTGGACTACTGCAACTAGCTGTTGGCTGGGCTCCCCGCTTGTGCCATCAAACCCCTGCAACTTATCCGGAACGCATCAGCCCGGCTGGTTTGCAACCTTTCCAAGTTCGCTCATGTCACCCCGCTCTTCCGCCCACTCCACTGGCTTCCAGTTAAAGCTCGCATCCACTACAAGACCATGGTGCTTACCTACGGAGCAGCAAGAGGAACTGCCCTCCCTACCTTCAGGCTATGCTCAAACCCTACACCCCAACCCGAGCACTCCCACCTCAGGTATCTTGGCCCTCTCAGCCGTCCAAGCTCTTCTCTGTCCTGGCACTGGTGGAGCCTGTAAGGGTTGGTGTGAGGTGTGACCCAGGTGCGGTGCAGGATAGACAGTAGGCAGTAGGCAGAGATGGTGAAACAAGGATCTTTACTGGTGGTCCGTAAACCAGGATACAAAATAACGGACTTGTCAAGATAAAATATTGGTCTCCAAAAACAGACTGACAGCAAACATACGAAATACTAACTACGACTGAAAACAACAATGAAACAGGGAGAACACTTCTCAAGTACCTGTACATACATCTCACGATCAGACACTGATTAGTACTGTTTGGCATCGAGAAACTAGCAGAGAAAACAGAGCAAGGGAACACAGGGAAGTGAGGGCATAAATACACAGATGAAAAGGTAGACACAGGTGACACCAATAGGAAGATGATTAGTCCAGACTGTGAGTGAGGTGGTGCCTAAGGTTGTCGGAGGATGACACCTAGTGGATCACTTCGGAACTGCAACCCCCTCCTGTAACAGAAAATAGAAAAGAGTAGAGGGCCTAGAGAACTGCCCTGCGGTACACCACACCCTACGTTTGACAATAGATATGATGTTATTATATCAATATTTGCGCATAAATGAGTTTCCACTGCCATTTCTAGCATTATTAATTTTAATGACACAAAAAGATCCCACTGTATCGAACTAACAAATTGTCTGTAGGCATTTATAAAATTGTATTTCATGTTTCCATCAGCCCGGTCATGACTTTCTTCATGCGTCAGGTAATTCATCCGCATGAAATGGTTTGATGGAAACGTGGTTTGTGTAAATGAACTTATGAGCCCCAGACCCAAATCAATGGAAGATGTAGACATCAAACAGGTACTTGGTGTTGATTGAAGTAAATGGCTATAAAATATACAAAATAAATTGTGTGTGATGGCATTGTCAGTGTGCCTCCATGCTTTGTGCAAGTCCTCATATTCTAAAATCAAATGATTTCTCTAACAGGTTGGGACCAACATGTTTGAGTACCTGCACCAGGTAGAGGTGACCGGACCCTACCCATTTGTGTCGGGGACTGCTCACAGGTGTTTACAGTCATTAGTGGACAGGCATTGGAGCAAGGTACACTGGTTGGGGCACTGGATGTGTGCTTCAAGTCATATTATGTGTTTGATATCAACGTTCCCTCTGTGCCCCAGCATGGGAATTCCTACAGACCACGGTGTATCAGCTGCCAGGAACAGAATCCCCCCGCAGTAAGACTGTTGCGAGCAGGTCTTTTTTCCACTG
This sequence comes from Coregonus sp. 'balchen', assembly GCA_902810595.1. Classification (NCBI taxonomy): domain Eukaryota; kingdom Metazoa; phylum Chordata; class Actinopteri; order Salmoniformes; family Salmonidae; genus Coregonus; species Coregonus sp. 'balchen'. Next base: position 2,560,702 of record LR778261.1, read on the forward strand.
AACAATAGTATCTGCTCTTGTATGTAGTGTAGAAGTGATAGGAGGAAGTACAGCCCTCCGGCTGATGTGTTACTGTGAATCAATAGATCAATGGATGGATGTCTCATTCCAATGCTAATATGCTCTGTTAAATTGACTTTGAGTTTTGTTCTGCGTTTCTGCTGCTTGTTGCCTGCAGTACGGTATGTGGCTCGTTTGCTACTGAAGCGCGTTCTGGTACACTTTCATTCTATCACAACAATTTATTTTAAATACAAATGTTACATTTCGGGGATTGTGAAAAGTGCTTTATGAATTAAATACAGTTATTAGTTAAGTAATGACAGTCATTATTCCATGTCCTTAGTAGTGACCTTCAAATGTAATATTTTACACTTGTTCTATTGTATAGCAAAAAAGCATGGTGTGTGTGTGTGTGTGTGTGTGTGTGTGTGTGTGTGTGTGTGTGTTGTGTGTGTGTTGTCACTTGATGAGAGAACAGCTGTGCAGCCTGAGTAAAGGAACAGAGGGCTTTTTTTTGCTACTTTCTCAAATCATCAATAGCCTATAGTCACATCATATAGTCACACCATACAGCCTATAGTCACATCATACAGCCTATAGTCACATCATATAGTCACACCATACAGCCTATAGTCACACCATACAGCCTATAGTCACATCATACAGCCTATAGTAACCCCATACAGCCTATAGTCACATCATACAGCCTATAGTCACATCATATAGTCACACCATACAGCCTATAGTCACACCATACAGCCTATAGTCACATCATACAGCCTATAGTCACATCATACAGCCTATAGTCACATCATATAGTCACACCATACAGCCTATAGTCACATCATACAGCCTATAGTCACATCATATAGTCACACCATACAGCCTATAGTCACATCATACAGCCTATAGTTACATCATATAGCCACACCATACAGCCTATAGTCACACCATACAGCCTATAGTCACATCATACAGCCACATCATACAGCCTATAGTCACCTCATACAGCCTATAGTTACATCATACAGCCTATAGTCACATCATACAGCCTATAGTTACACCATACAGCCTATAGTCACACCATACAGCCTATAGTCACACCATACAGCCTATAGTCCACTATTCACTACAGCCTATAGTCACACCATACAGCCTATAGTCACACCATACAGCCTATAGTCACATCATACAGCCTTTAGTCACATCATACAGCCTATAGTAACCCCATACAGCCTATAGTCACATCATACAGCCTATAGTCACATCATATAGTCACACCATACAGCCTATAGTCACATCATACAGCCTATAGTCACACCATACAGCCTATAGTCACACCATACAGCCTATAGTCACATCATACAGCCTATAGTCACACCATACAGCCTATAGTCACATCATACAGCCTATAGTCACACAACAGCCTATAGTCACACCATCAGCCTATAGTCACATCATACAGCCTATCACATCATACAGCCTATAGTCACCATCATACAGCCTATAGTCACACCAAAAGCTATATCACACATACAGCCTATAGTCACATCCATACAGCCTATAGTCACACCATAGTCACTCATACAGCCTATAGTCACATCATACAGCCTATAGTCACACCATACAGCCTATAGTCACACATACAGCCTATAGTCACATCATAGCCTTATCATTCAGCCTATAGTCACATCATACAGCCTATAGTCACATCATACAGCCTATATCACACATCACCTATATCAACATACAGCCTATAGTCACATCATACAGCCTATAGTCACATCATACAGCCTATAGTCACATCATACAGCCTATAGTCACACCATACAGCCTATAGTCACACCATACAGCCTATAGTCACATCATACAGCCTATAGTCACACCATACAGCCTATAGTCACACCATACAGCCACATCATACAGCCTATAATCACATCATATAGCCTATAGTCACATCATATAGCCTATAATCACATCATATAGCCTATAGGCACATCATATTATCCAGGTCTGTGCCCAAACAGTTTGAGCTTCTACTTCTAAAAATCCACCTTTCCAGAAATAAGTATCTCACTGTTGCTGCTTGATACAGACCCCCCTCAGCCCCCAGTTGTGCCCTGGACACCATATGTGAATTGATTGCCCCCCATTTATCCTCAGAGTTCGTACTGCTTGGTGACCTAAACTGGGATATGCTTAACACCCCGGCCGTCCTACAATCTAAACTAGATGCCCTAAATCTCACACAAATTATCAACGAACCTACCAGGTACAACCCTAAATCCGTAAACATGGGTACACTCATAGATATCATCCTGACTAACTTACCCTCTAAATACACCTCCGCTGTCTTCAACCAGGATCTCAGCGATCACTGCCTTATTGCCTGCGTCCGTAACGGGTCCGCGGTCAAACGACCACCCCTCATCACTGTCAAACGCTCCCTAAAACACTTTAGCGAGCAGGCCTTCCTAATTGACCTGGCCCAGGTATCCTGGATGGATATAGATCTCATTCCGTCAGTAGAGGATGCCTGGTTGTTCTTTAAAAGTAATTTCCTCTCAATCTTAAATAAACATGCCCCATTCAAAAAATACAGAACTAAGAACCTATATAGCCCCTGGTTCTCCTCAGACTTGACTGCCCTTGACCAGCACAAAAACATCCTGTGGCGTACTGCATTAGCATCAAATAGCCCCTGCGATATGCAACTTTTCAGGGAAGTTAGGAACCAACATACACAAGCAGTCAGGAAAGCAATGTATAACTTTTTCAAACAGAAATTTGCATCCTGTAGCACTAACTCCAAAAAGTTTTGGGACACTATAAAGTCCATGGAGAATAAGAGCACTTCCTCCCAGCTGCCCACTGCACTGAGGCTAGGAAACAGTATCACCACCGATAAATCTACAATAATCAAGAATTTCAACAAGCATTTTGCTACGGCTGGCCATGCCTTCCACCTGGCTACCACTACCCCGGCCACCAACTCCGCGCCCTCCGCTGCAACTTGCCCATGCCCCCCCCCCCCCCCCCCTCCCCTCCTCCCTTCTCAAGGCCATCTCTGGAGACCTTCTCCCATCCTCACTTCCCTCATCAACTCATCCCTGACTTCAAAATGGCCCGAATTGCTCCCCTCCTCAAGAAACCAACACTCGACTCATCTGACGTCAAAAACGACAAACTTTATTTTCTTTCCAAAACACTTGAGCGTGCCATCTCTGATCAACTTTCTCGTTATCTCTCTCAGAACGATCTTCTTGACCCTAACCAGTCAGGCTTCAAGACAGGTCTCTCAACCGAGACTGCTCTTCTATGTATCACGGAGGCTCTCCTCACTGCCAAAGCTGACTCTCTCTCCTCTGTTCTCATCCTCCTAGATCTATCCGCTGCCTTTGACACTGTGAACCATCAGATACTCCTCTCCACCCTCTCAGGGCTGGGCGTCTCAGGCTCTGCACACTCTTGGATTGCATCCTACCTGGCAGGCCACTCCTACCAGGTGACGTGGAGAGGATCTGTGTCTGCACTACGCACTCTCACTACTGGTGTCCCCCAGGGCTCGGCATTTTACATTTACATTTTAGTCATTTAGCAGATGCTCTTATCCAGAGCGACTTACAGTTAGTGAGTGCATACATTTATTTTTTATACGGGCCCCCTGTGGGAATCGAACCCACAACCCTGGCGTTGCAAACGCCATGCTCTATCAACTGAGCTACATCCCTGGGTATGCTTGTCATCATGTCTCCTGAGTGGCGCAGTGGTCTAAGGCACTGCATCGCAGTGCTAACTGTGCCACTAGAGATCCTGGTTCGAATCCAGGCTCTGTCGCAGCCGGCCGCGACCGGGAGACTCATGGGCGGCGCACAATTCATCCAGGGTAGGGGAGGGAATGGCCGGCAGGGATGTAGCTCAGTTGATAGAGCATGGCGTTTGCAATGCCAGGGTTGTGGGTTCGATTCCCACGGGGGGCCAGTATAAAATATATATATATATATGTATTCACTAACTGTAAGTTGCTCTGGATAAGGGGGTCTGCTAAATGACTAAAATGTAAAAAAATTAAGGACGGGAGTGTTTCAGGATAAAAAATAAATGCAATGGAGCTAAGCACAGGCGAAAACCTGGTTCAGTCTGCTGTCCACCAGACACTGGGAGATGAATTCACCTTTCAGCAGGACAATAACCTAAAACACAAGGCCAAATCTATTTAATATGATTTTAATTATGATAGAATCTAATCTAATCTTCAAGTGCTTCAGTCCATTCTTCTCTGGCCATGGATGTTGTGGTTATAATAATATGAAAAAAGGTTACGCGTTACATCTCAAATGGCGCCCTACTCTCTACAGGGCTCTGGTCAAAAGCATTAGGGAATAGGGTGCCATTTGGGACAAGGTCTCACTGTGTCTATATGACCCAGGGCTTCGGATATCAGGCACTATGCAATATGGATGGATTTTTAATATTTAATAACATCACTTCCTCTGTCTGTCAGTTATTTATAATGAGAGCCAATGACCTCTGACCTTTAATAAACTCCTAGGCCCTCTCCTCTTCTCTCTATACACCAAGTCACTTGGCTCCGTCATATCCTCACATGGTCTCTCCAATCATTGCTATGCAGATGACACTCAACTACTTTTCTCCTTCCCCCTTCTGACACCCAGGTGGCGACACGCATCTCTACGTGACTGGAAGATATCTCAACTTGGATGTTGGCCCACCACCTCAAGCTCAACCTCGACAAGACGGAGCTGCTCTTCCTCCCAGGGAAGGCCTGCCCGCTCAAAGACCTCTCCATCATGGTTGACAACTCCACAGTGTCACCCTCCCAGAGTGCAAAAAACCTTGACGTGACCCTGGACAACACCCTGTCGTTCTCTGCAAAAATCAAAGCAGTGACCCACTCCTGCAGATTCATGCTTTACGACATCCGTAGAATACGACCCTACCTCACACAGGAAGCGGCGCAGGTCTAAATCCAGGCACTTGTCATCTCCCGTCTGGACTACTGCAACTAGCTGTTGGCTGGGCTCCCCGCTTGTGCCATCAAACCCCTGCAACTTATCCGGAACGCATCAGCCCGGCTGGTTTGCAACCTTTCCAAGTTCGCTCATGTCACCCCGCTCTTCCGCCCACTCCACTGGCTTCCAGTTAAAGCTCGCATCCACTACAAGACCATGGTGCTTACCTACGGAGCAGCAAGAGGAACTGCCCTCCCTACCTTCAGGCTATGCTCAAACCCTACACCCCAACCCGAGCACTCCCACCTCAGGTATCTTGGCCCTCTCAGCCGTCCAAGCTCTTCTCTGTCCTGGCACTGGTGGAGCCTGTAAGGGTTGGTGTGAGGTGTGACCCAGGTGCGGTGCAGGATAGACAGTAGGCAGTAGGCAGAGATGGTGAAACAAGGATCTTTACTGGTGGTCCGTAAACCAGGATACAAAATAACGGACTTGTCAAGATAAAATATTGGTCTCCAAAAACAGACTGACAGCAAACATACGAAATACTAACTACGACTGAAAACAACAATGAAACAGGGAGAACACTTCTCAAGTACCTGTACATACATCTCACGATCAGACACTGATTAGTACTGTTTGGCATCGAGAAACTAGCAGAGAAAACAGAGCAAGGGAACACAGGGAAGTGAGGGCATAAATACACAGATGAAAAGGTAGACACAGGTGACACCAATAGGAAGATGATTAGTCCAGACTGTGAGTGAGGTGGTGCCTAAGGTTGTCGGAGGATGACACCTAGTGGATCACTTCGGAACTGCAACCCCCTCCTGTAACAGAAAATAGAAAAGAGTAGAGGGCCTAGAGAACTGCCCTGCGGTACACCACACCCTACGTTTGACAATAGATATGATGTTATTATATCAATATTTGCGCATAAATGAGTTTCCACTGCCATTTCTAGCATTATTAATTTTAATGACACAAAAAGATCCCACTGTATCGAACTAACAAATTGTCTGTAGGCATTTATAAAATTGTATTTCATGTTTCCATCAGCCCGGTCATGACTTTCTTCATGCGTCAGGTAATTCATCCGCATGAAATGGTTTGATGGAAACGTGGTTTGTGTAAATGAACTTATGAGCCCCAGACCCAAATCAATGGAAGATGTAGACATCAAACAGGTACTTGGTGTTGATTGAAGTAAATGGCTATAAAATATACAAAATAAATTGTGTGTGATGGCATTGTCAGTGTGCCTCCATGCTTTGTGCAAGTCCTCATATTCTAAAATCAAATGATTTCTCTAACAGGTTGGGACCAACATGTTTGAGTACCTGCACCAGGTAGAGGTGACCGGACCCTACCCATTTGTGTCGGGGACTGCTCACAGGTGTTTACAGTCATTAGTGGACAGGCATTGGAGCAAGGTACACTGGTTGGGGCACTGGATGTGTGCTTCAAGTCATATTATGTGTTTGATATCAACGTTCCCACTGTGCCCCAGCATGGGAATTCCTACAGACCACGGTGTATCAGCTGCCAGGAACAGAATCCCCCCGCAGTAAGACTGTTGCGAGCAGGTCTTTTTTCCACTGAACAATAGTATCTGCTCTTGTATGTAGTGTAGAAGTGATAGGAGGAAGTACAGCCCTCCGGCTGATGTGTTACTGTGAATCAATAGATCAATGGATGGATGTCTCATTCCAATGCTAATATGCTCTGTTAAATTGACTTTGAGTTTTGTTCTGCGTTTCTGCTGCTTGTTGCCTGCAGTACGGTATGTGGCTCGTTTGCTACTGAAGCGCGTTCTGGTACACTTTCATTCTATCACAACAATTTATTTTAAATACAAATGTTACATTTCGGGGATTGTGAAAAAGTGCTTTATGAATTAAATAACAGTTATTAGTTACAGTTAATGGACAGTCATTATTCCATGTCCTTAGTAGTGACCTTCAAATGTCAATATTTTACACTTGTTCTATTGGTATTAGCCAAAAAAGCATGGTGTGGTGTGTGTGGTGTGTTGTGTGTGTTGTGTGTGGGTGTGTGTGTTGTGTGTGTTGTCACTTGATGAGAGAAACAGCTGTGCATGCCTGAGTACAAGGAACAGAGGGCTTTTTTTGCTACTTTATCAAATCATCAATAGCCTTATAGTCACAACCTATGTCACACCATACAGCATATAGTCACATCATACAGCCTATAGTCACATCATCTAGTCACACCATACAGGCCTATAAGATATCACCCATACAGCCTATGTCAACATACAGCCTATGTCCATCAATCCACCCTATATCACTCATATAGCCCCAACAATCCCACCAAAGTCACATCATCACCTATAGTCACATCAATAGTCACCCATACAGCCTATAGCCCACATCAAAAACAGCCTATGTCCACCAAAACAACCCAAAATTCACACCATACAAGCCTTTTACCCCCACATCATACAGCCACATCATACACCTAATCACCTTCATACAGCCTATAGTTACCATACGCCTATAGTCACATCATACAGCCAATTTTAAAACCATAAAAAGCCAAATAGTCACCCCAAAACAGCCTATAGTCCACCCATACAGCCTATGTCACACATACACCCTATAGTAAACAAAACCATCCCTCCTTAAAAAAGTCACCCCAAAATTACACCCCTTTTTAAAAGTCAAAATCATCCAGCCTTTAGTCAACCCATAAAAAGCCTAAGAAACCCCCTTTAACAGCCAAAAGTCACATCATACGCCTTAAAAAAGTCCATCTTTATAGTCACACCATACAGCCTATGTCACATCATACAGCCATAGTCACCCCAACCCCATACGCCATGTCCCCCCATACACCAAAGGTAACATCATACCCCATGGGTCCCCCACCAAAACACCCCTTGTCAAAAATCAAAACAGCCTATGTCCACAACACAGCTTAGTCACACCATACAGCCTATAGCCCAAAAATCATACAGCCTAATTCCACATCATACCCCTAAAAATTTCAAAACCATACACCTTTTTCCACCCCATACGCCTATGGGCCCACATCAAAACAGCCTATATCACATCATACACCAAAGTCACACCATAAGTCCCATCAAAACAGCCTTAGTCACATCAACAGCCTATGTCACCCAAAACACCTATAGTCACACCATACAGCCTATACCCACACAAAAACACCCTTTATAGTCACATCATACCCTATATTCCACTCTTTACAGCCTATAGTCACATCAAAAACACCCTATAGTCAAAACCCAAAAAGCCTATATCCCCAAAACAGCCTATAGTCACAGTCAACACCTATAGCACTCATCCCAGCCTATCGTCACATCATACACCCTATAGTCACATCATCCCGCCTATAGTCACACCATACAGCCTATATTCCCCCTCAACGCCTATAGTCCCCATACACCCTTTATAATAAACATCATACCCCCTATACCCACATTCATCCCGCCTATAGTCCCACCAAAACACCCTATAGTCCATCATACGCCTATAGTCACACCAAACCCTATAGCCCCAACAAAAAACCATACAGCCACTCAAAAAGCCTATAATCCATCATATGCCTATATCACATCATATAGCCTATAATCACTCATATACCCCTATAGGGGCATCATATTATCCGGTCTTTCCCAAAAACATTTTTTTGAGTTTCCTTTTTCTTCGAAAAACCCCCCCTTTCCCAGAAATAAGTTTCTCCCCTGTTGGGCTCGTTGATACAGCCCCCCCCTCAGCCCCCAGTTGTGCCCTGGACACCATATGTGAATTGATTGCCCCCCATTTATCCTCAGAGTTCGTACTGCTTGGTGACCTAAACTGGGATATGCTTAACACCCCGGCCGTCCTACAATCTAAACTAGATGCCCTAAATCTCACACAATTATCAACGAACCTACCAGGTACAACCCTAAATCCGTAAACATGGGTACACTCATAGATATCATCCTGACTAACTTACCCTCTAAATACACCTCCGCTGTCTTCAACCAGGATCTCAGCGATCACTGCCTTATTGCCTGCGTCCGTAACGGGTCCGCGGTCAAACGACCACCCCTCATCACTGTCAAACGCTCCCTAAAACACTTTAGCGAGCAGGCCTTCCTAATTGACCTGGCCCAGGTATCCTGGATGGATATAGATCTCATTCCGTCAGTAGAGGATGCCTGGTTGTTCTTTAAAAGAAATTTTTCCTCTCAATCTTAAATAAACATTCCCCCAAAAAAAAAAAAAAGAACCCCCCGGTTTCCCCCTTTTGGGCCCCTTTACCAGCACAAAAACCCCCTTTTTGGGCCTTTTAACAAAAAACCCCCCCCAAATTTTTTTTGGGGGGGGAAAAAAAAAAAACCCCCAAAAAAAAATTTTTTTTCCCAAAAAATTTTTTTTTTAAAAAAAAAAAACAAAAAGGAAAAAAAAAACCCCCCCCCCCCAAAAAAAACAAATCAACCCCCCCCAAAAAAAAAAAATTTTTTGGGTTTCCCCCCCCCTTTCCCCCACCCCCCCCCCCCCCCCCCCCCCCCCCCCCCCCCCCCCCCCCCCCCCCCCCCCCCCCCCCTCCCTTCCCCCTTTTTTTCCCCCCCCCCCCCCCCCCCCCAAAAAAAAAGGGGGGCCCCCCCCCCTTTTTCCCCCCCCAAAAAACCCCCCCCGGGCCCCCCCCCGGGGGCCCCCCCCCCTTTTTTTTTCCCCCATTCAAAAAAATACAGAACTAAGAACCTATATAGCCCCTGGTTCTCCTCAGACTTGACTGCCCTTGACCAGCACAAAAACATCCTGTGGCGTACTGCATTAGCATCAAATAGCCCCTGCGATATGCAACTTTTCAGGGAAGTTAGGAACCAACATACACAAGCAGTCAGGAAAGCAATGTATAACTTTTTCAAACAGAAATTTGCATCCTGTAGCACTAACTCCAAAAAGTTTTGGGACACTATAAAGTCCATGGAGAATAAGAGCACTTCCTCCCAGCTGCCCACTGCACTGAGGCTAGGAAACAGTATCACCACCGATAAATCTACAATAATCAAGAATTTCAACAAGCATTTTGCTACGGCTGGCCATGCCTTCCACCTGGCTACCACTACCCCGGCCACCAACTCCGCGCCCTCCGCTGCAACTTGCCCATGCCCCCCCCCCCCCCCCCCCCCCCCCCCCCCCCCCCCGCTTCTCCTTCACACAAATTCAGACAGCTGATGTTCTGAAAGAGCTGCAAAATCTGGACCCCTACAAATCAGCTGGGCTAGACAATCTGGACCCTTTCTTTCTAAAACTAGCCGCCCAAATTGTCGCAACCCCTATTACTAGCCTGTTCAACCTCTCTTTCGTAATGTCTGAGATCCCCAGAGATTGGAAAGCTGCCACGGTCATCCCCCTCTTCAAAGGGGGTGACACTCTAGATCCAAACTGTTACAGACCTATATCCATCCTGCCCTGCCTTTCGAAAGTATTTGAAAGCCAAGTTAACAAACAGATCACCGACCATTTCGAATCCCACCGTACCTTCTCCGCTATGCAATCCGGTTTCCGAGCTGGTCATGGGTGCACCTCAGCCACGCTCAAGGTCCTAAACGATATTATAACCGCGATCGATAATAGACAGTACTGTGCAGCCGTCTTCATCGACCTGGCCAAGGCTTTCGATCGCCTTGGTTTCTCAAATGACTGCCTCACCTGGTTCACCAACTTCTTCTCAGATAGAGTTCAATGTGTCAAATCGGAGGGCCTGTTGTCTGGATCTATGGCAGTCTCTATGGGGGTGCCACAGGGTTCAATTCTTGGGTCGAGTCTTTTCTCTGTGTATATCAATGATGTCGCTCTTGCTGCTGGTGACTCTCAGATCCACCTCTACGCAGACGACACCATTTTGTATACATCTGGCCCTTCATTGGACACTGTGTTAACAAACCTTCAAACAAGCTTCAATGCCATACAACACTCCTTCAGTAGCATCCAACGGCTCTTAAACACTAGTAAAACTAAATGCATGCTCTTCAATCGAACGCTGCTGGCACCCGCCCACCCAACTAGAATCACTACTCTCGACGGGTCTGACCTAGAGTATGTGGACAACTACAAATACCTAGGTGCCTGGTTAGACTGTAAACTCTCCTTCCAGACTCACATTAAGAATCTCCAATCCAAAGTTAAATCTAGAATCGGCTTCCTATTTCGCAACAAAGCCTCCTTCACTCATGCTGCCAAACATGCCCTCGTAAAACTGACTATCCTTCCGATCCTTGACTTCGGCGATGTCATTTACAAAATAGCCTCCAACACTCTATTCAGCAAATTGGATGTAGTCTATCACAGTGCCATCCGTTTAGTCTCCAAAGCCCCATATGCTACCCACCACTGTGACCTGTACGCTCTTGTTGGCTGGTCCTCACTACATGTTCGTCGTCAAACCCACTGGCTCCAGGCCATCTATAAATCATTGCTAGGCAAATCCCCACCTTATCTTATCTCATTGGTCACCATAGCAGCACCCACCCGTAGTCTGCGCTCCAGCAGGTATATCTCACTGGTCATCCCCAAAGCCAACACCTCCTTTGGCCGCCATTCCTTCCAGTTCTCTGCTGCCAATGACTGGAACGATGATTGCAAAAATCTCTGAAGCTGGAGACTCTTATCTCCCTCACTATCTTTAAGCATCAGTTGTCAGAGCAGCTTACCGATCACTGCACCTGTACACAGCCCATCTGAAATTAGCCCACCCAACTACCTCATCCCTATATTGTTATTTATTTTGCTATTTTGCACCCCAGTATCTCTATTTGCACATAATCTCTTGCACGCTCAACGTAGCCGATGTGAGTAAGACTTTTAAGCAGGTCAACATTCACAAGGCCGCAGGGCCAGACGGATTACCAGGACGTGTATTCCGAGCATGTGCTGACCAACTGGCAAGTGTCTTCACTGACATTTTCAACATGTCCCTGACTGAGTCTGTAATACCAACATGTTTCAAGCAGACCACCATAGTCCCCGTGCCCAAGAACTCTAAGATAACCTGCCTAAATGACTACCGACCCGTAGCACTGACGTCTGTAGCCATGAAGTGCTTTGAAAGACTGGTCATGGCTCACATCAACAGCATAATCCCAGAAACCCTAGACCCACTCCAATTTGCATACCGCCCCAACAGATCCACAGATGATGCAATCTCTATCGCACTCCACACTGCCCTTTCCCACCTGGACAAGAGGAACACCTACGTGAGAATGCTATTCATTGACTACAGCTCAGCATTCAACACCATAGTGCCCTCTAAGCTCATCACTAAGCTAAGGATCCTGGGACTAAACACCTCCCTCTGCAACTGGATCCTGGACTTCCTGACGGGCCGCCCCCAGGTGGTAAGGGTAGGTAACAACACATCTGCCACACTGATCCTCAACACGGGGGCCCCTCAGGGGTGCGTGCTCAGTCCCCTCCTGTACTCTCTGTTCACCCATGACTGCATGGCCAGGCACGACTCCAACACCATCATTAAGTTTGCCGACGACACAACAGTGGTAGGCCTGATCACCGACAACGATGAGACAGCCTATAGGGAGGAGGTCAGAGATCTGGCCGTGTGGTGCCAGGACAACAACCTCTCCCTCAACGTGACCAAGACAAAGGAGCTGATCGTGGACTACAGGAAAAAAAATAGGACTGAGCACGCCCCCATTCTCATCGACGGGGCTGTAGTGGAACAGGTTGAGAGCTTCAAGTTCCTTGGTGTCCACATCACCAACGAACTATCATGGTCCAAACACACCAAGACAGTCGTGAAGAGGGCACGACAAAGCCTATTCCCCCTCAGGAGACTAAAAAGATTTGGCATGGGTCCTCAGATCCTCAAAAAATTCTACAGCTGCACCATCGAGAGCATCCTGACTGGTTGCATCACCGCCTGGTATGGCAACTGCTTGGCCTCTGGCCGCAAGGCACTACAGAGGGTAGTGCGTACGGCCCAGTACATCACTGGGGCAAAGCTCCCTGCCATCCAGGACCTCTATACCAGGCGGTGTCAGAGGAAGGCCCTCAAAATTGTCAAAGACTCCAGCCACCCTAGTCATAGACTGTTCTCTCTGCTACCGCACGGCAAGCGGTACCGGAGTGCCAAGTCTAGGTCCAAAAGACTTCTCAACAGCTTCTACCCCCAAGCCATAAGACTCCTGAACAGCTAATCATGGCTACCCGGACTATTTGCACTGCCCCCCCCACCCCATCCTTTTTATGCTGCTGCTACTCTGTTAAGTATTTATGCATAGTCACTTTAACTCTACCCACATGTACATATTACCTCAACTACCTCAACTAGCCGGTGCCCCCGCACATTGACTATGCAACGGTACCCCCCTGTATATATAGCCTCCCTACTGTCACTTTATTTTACTGTATATATAGCCTCCCTACTGTCACTTTATTTTACTTCTGCTCTTTTTTTCTCAACACTTTTTTGTTGTTTGTTTTATTCTTACTTTTTTGTTTAAAATAAATCCACTGTTGGTTAAGGGCTGTAAGTAAGCATTTCACTGTAATGTCTGCACCTGTTGTATTCGGCGCATGTGACCAATAAAATTTGATTTGATTTGATTTGACATCTAGCATTCCAGTGTTAATACTAATTGTAATTATTTTACACTATAGCCTATTTATTGCCTTACCTCCATAACTTGCTACATTTGCACACACTGTATATATATTTTCAGTTGTATTTTTTGACTTTATGCTTTGTTTTACCCCATATGTAACTCTGTGTTGTTGTTTTTATCGCACTGCTTTGCTTTATCTTGGCCAGGTCGCAGTTGTAAATGAGAACTTGTTCTCAACTGGCTTACATGGTTAAATAAAGGTGAAATAAAAAAATATAAAAACAAATATATATATATACATATATATGTTTTGATTTCTAACACATTCTACGGGTTGTATCATTCACAACTAAAGTTGCCAAATAACATTTCAGCATTTCAATTTTGGAGAATCTCTTATAAAATGGGTCAAAATCATGTACAGTAACCCTAGGTGTAAAATAGTAAATAATGGCTATTTCTCAGAAAGTTTTAAACTGTCAAGAGGAATGAAAAAAGGTTGTCCACTATCGGCATATCTATTTATTATGGCCATAGAAATGTTAGCTATTAAAATCAGATCCAACAATAATATCAAGGGATTGGAAATCCAGGTCTTAAAAACAAAGGTGTCATTGTACGCTGATGATTCATGTTTTCTTTTAGATCCACAACTAGAATCCCTCCACAGCCTCATAGAGGATCTAGATACATTTTCTAACCTCTCTGTATTATAACCAAATTATGACAAATGTACTATATTACGAATTGGATCACTAAAAAATATTTTTTTTACATTACCATGTAGTTTACCAATAAAATGGTCTGATGGTGATGTGGATATACTCGGAATACATATCCCAAAGGAAATATGATCTCACTTCAATAAATGTTAACAGAAAGTTAGCAAAAATAGATAACATCTTGCTACTGTAGTGTATTAAGATTATGACTTTGTTAATGGGTTTAAGTGGAACCTGAGAGGATGTTTATTTAGTGTCAGAGGGAATTGTTTTAGTGTGACGCCACATAGGACAGAGAAGTCTGTGTGTTGTAGACAGGGGATTGGACAGTAGAGGGAGCCACCCATATCTTGGGAAAATTATAAGTACTGGGTTTAAACGAAGAAGAGCAGAGCAGACATTGTAATTTGGGAAACACTGCTCTCCGGGTGATCTAGACATCTGTAAACTTATGCTGAAATCTTGTGATATGAATAAAACTTATGATCAAAGTTCAGTATAAGCGGACTCCTTTGTTACAGCATTATTAGCAACATTGACTCGACACTACAAAATGGCGTCACGAAAAGGGACAGTTTGCGTCTCTCCTTTGTTCCATTCATGGGCGCCGAGCTGACTCTCGTTCCGAAGTCATGGCCAGATAAGGGTGAGTTTCCTCACCACTTTGGGCATTTGTTAGTTCGAAGGCTATTTGAGTGTGCGCTGGAGAGATGTACCGTAAAGGACCGATGTGTGCTGTGTTGCTTTATTGCTGAGAACTAGGGGTCTGGCCTAACCATTCTAAATTTGTTTGCACTGGTAGACAGCGCAAAAGGGGGGAGAGTATCTATAGAGTGTCTATAGAGATATTTTTCTTGAATAGGAATTCAAGAACAATCGATTGAAGGAATAAGGCCAAGGTATACGTATACAAATTAGGACATTGCGGATCTGGAAAAGACCTCTAAACCAGGCGACCTCTATGGTGGGCCGAAAATCCTGATAACGCGTTCGGTGTGATTAGGTGAGTCCTGGGGACTGGAGACTGTGGTATATACATTCTATTGCAAGTTACCGCTCAGCTGGTGTTTGACGAAGTATTTGTTTGATGTAACCGCTCATAGAATATCCATAACTCGCGGCAGCATAAAGTTAGGGACAAAGGAACAGGAATTTTGGCGCAATGTAGGTTACATTGCTACATGTTACATGCCACATGTTACATACATGCTAATGCTAAATGCTAATTATGCTGCATGCTACATGCTAACATGTGACCTTAGAGGGCCATCGAGATGGAATAAAGCCTCTTAAATTATGTTTGTGTGTGTAGAATTTAAGTTCTAGGCTTTGTGAGCTCTATTAAATGTTATTGTTTGGCTATGAGGAGAAAACGGAGTTACAGCGGGACTGTTAACTTTCTGTTTGGCTTGGGGAGAGAGCTGCTTGAGGGCTCCGTCCACGCTGAAATCGTATTGATGAATGTACTGCGTGTGATTTTACGACACTACATTACGACACGTGTGATTTTACGACACTAGAGTGACGTAGGGGTAAATAGGTCACTCCTCTGCTACACTGTGCAAGGGGGGAGACACAGACGAAGGAACAAAGAGAAGAGATTTGGTGTCTAATGGTGTATTCTGGTTGTTACATCGGCTGTTGTTTGAAGATGAAGCTATTTGTTGAGATCTATTGAATTGATAAATGAGAGAGATATGTTGACGGATTAAAAAATAAAATAAAAATAATTAAATAAATAAAATACAAAATGTTATTGAGCCATCGATAATTATTCCTGAGTTAATTCTTAGAGCGAATGTGACTGGAGGAATATTGAATGGTTGAAGTAGCTCAGTGACTGCATAAACTGCTAAATTCTTGTCTGTTTCTTTGTTCTTTTGTCATATGAGAGACGATAAGAGGAACGAGATGAGAGGAGAGAGAGAGACAGGAAGTGCTGACGTGTACATCACGCGACAGGTGTGACGCGACAGAGGATCGAGTCAAAATCAGGCCAGTACTGTTCTGTTTACAAAAAAAACGTCCCCTACAGGATATTTGATGTTATGACAATTTGACAAAGACTATTTTCTTTTTGGATTGCTCTGAAGTTGTCTACTTTCCTGTACTTTTCCTGATTGAAGGTGGTAAGATAGCCACTAATTGATAAATTAGTAAAATAGGAAATAGAAATAAAAACATATTTTTGATTATTCGTAAATGTATTGATTAATTGTTTTGTTTTTTTAAAGAAGAAAGAAAATGTGTTTTAGTTTATATAAAAAATTAAAGGGAGGACACTATAAGCTATATATTCTAAAGTAATAAAAATCATTCACATTAAGGGAATATAAAGAGTTGTTACAATGGGGAAAAAGGATATCAGGACTATGAAGGTAATTACACCTGTTGATATAGTACAAAATAGTAATCCTTTAGTTAATGGTATTGCAAGGTTATCCGGCAAATGGAACAAACGTTGGCCTGACATTGAACAACCATGGCCAGTGGAAGGGACTCTTAACCCTGACGTCATCAACATCATGAAAGTGCTTCTGTCAATTTACAAGGCAGATCAAAAGAAAGGGAAAAAAGGGAACAACGTAAAGAAAAGACACAAAGAGAGCTGGGTGTTCTTAAGTTGTCATTCATTCTCAAACAAAAACTGATGAAAGATACCAACGATAAGAGAAACAAAGGTATAGAGAAAATGCTAAAGGAAGAGAAGGCGACAGAAAAACTAATGGCAGAAGTCAGTATACCTTTCTCACATACGGATTTAGCAAAAAGACCCCCACCTTATGAGAAGGAAGTAGAGCTTAAGGACGTCTATCCTCAGCTTCCGGTGATCATCCAGGAGGGTGATTATTGCATCAGAGATGAAGATGAACGAATAATAGAGAGAGGACAAGCAGAAACGACCATAAAAATGAATCCAAAACTCCAGAAGTAAGAAAAAACCGAGATGTCTGGAAACTAAGAGAAGAATGATGTTCGGAAAGATGAAGACAAAGATGAAGACTTGGAGATTAAAGGTGCTTCATATTCAAGAGGATTTTATCCAACAATGACTAGCACAGAAGAAATAGAAAGAGATATAGACCGATGCGTATCATGCCTGGATAAAGCGAATAGTTTAGAAGAAGTAAAAGAACTGGAGGAACAACTCAAGAAGCTGAAGATACAGAAGAGAAGAAGAAACTGCTGAGAAGAGGATCCCAAGAATTGGAGGAGAAGAATGCATTGAGGCCAAGGAAAGAGAGAAAAGTAAGAAGATGATGGAAGATGATATTTCAAGGACAGAACTTAGAATATAACCTTTTGAAGAATACTGATATGTCAACAACAAGAAAGAACAGGACCAAGAAACTCTCAGAAAACTCAATCAAATACAACGGGTGGAGAATAAGAAGGAGAAGAGAAGCTTTGGTTATGAAGAATCAGGGTGAACCAAATCAACAATCACTGCCACAGCTTCAACAGGACCAGTTCCAATCGCAATTGTATCAGCCACCAATAGCGGTTCCAGTTGTTCCATATCCACAGCCAGTTTCTGGACAGACACAGAATTGAAGAGGACGAGAAGGCTTAGAAGGAGGAGGAAGGTTTCAGCTACACTTCCAGCAACTCTCAGAAGTGTGTTATAATTGTGGACAGGTTGGTCACTTTACCTGTGAGTGCAATGCGCCAGGAGGAAACAACAGAGGGAATTCCTGAGGAAGATAAAGGAGCA
The DNA here is from genome assembly GCA_902810595.1 of Coregonus sp. 'balchen'. Classification (NCBI taxonomy): domain Eukaryota; kingdom Metazoa; phylum Chordata; class Actinopteri; order Salmoniformes; family Salmonidae; genus Coregonus; species Coregonus sp. 'balchen'. The sequence goes on from LR778261.1 coordinate 2,578,714, forward strand.
AGGATTCTAGAGTGCCTAGAAGATCCGAAGGGGGGTGTCAGCTGATAGCACCAATTAGGGAGAAAAAATATCCAACAATTTTACTTCTGCTCTTTTTTTCTCAACACTTTTTTTGTTGTTGTTTTATTCTTACTTTTTTTTGTTTAAAATAAATGCACTGTTGGTTAAGGGCTGTAAGTAAGCATTTCACTGTAATGTCTGCACCTGTTGTATTCGGCGACCAATACAATTTGATTTGATTTGATTTGATTTGAAATAAAAGGACTATGAGAAGTGATGGTGAATAGTGGAAAAGCTTTTATCTGTGTTGAGCCTAAAGAGGTTAAACATCTCACTATGTAAAATTAACTAATTAGGATAGGGATTTGAGGGAGTAAAACAGTTGATTACTCTTAAGGAACCAATTGAGCTCTGCTATAAAAATCAAAGAGAAATTAAAATACACATACTGGTATTAGAACATATACCTATTGCATTGTTGGGAAGAGATGCATTGTGTAAATTGAACTGTACAATAAGATGTATACTAGACGGCTGTCTGGTAGAAGATTTAAAGGAGTAGGGTTTTTGGGAATCTATTAGACTGCCTATTAGACAATCTGTCTGAAAAATAAAGTTAAAAGGGGTGACTGTTATTCTTGGTTACATTCCTACACCAAGAGATTTTAAACTAGGCTAAAAGATGTTTAATCGTTTGCCAAGTCTGTGTGTAAAGAAGTCAGAAGCAGGTGGGGACTTCCCGATCAGATATTCTAAAATTTGGTGGGAGAGGAATTTGTGAATAAATCAGTGGAAAGGGTTTTTAAAAAGTTAGGAGAAAAGATTAGATTAAAAAAGTTAGGAAAACTAGGGTTGAAGGAACTCTAGGACAGTAAGCTAAGTTTCAAGGTTAGTTAGTAGGAAGAGAGAGTGACACTAGTGGTGATAGATGGAAATACAAGTAAGGAGTTAAGAGTCTTAGGGAGAATGGATGAAGTAACAACAAGGACATCAACACTTCAGTCTATTATAACAACAGTGAGAAGCAATTTAACTCTTTCAACATTGATAGTTATTAAAGCCATAAATATATTGCATTTGATTACAAGGGAGCAAATAGCTCCAGCACCAATTTTAGAGGAATTTCATAGTCTGGGAAGCCTATCATTGGAGGATAAGTCTAAGAGAGAAGTGGGGATTTTTCCATGGTATGGTGTAAAATTTGGGAAGATCATATAGATAATATTAACTATAATTTGCAGGGTTTGGCAAATGAAACGATAAGAGGGTTTAATCTTCTGTCGAAGTTGTTTTGCTTTTGTACTTTGTTACTGACCTTTGCGAAAGCTATGATATTGAGATGGGTTGGAGTTGTGATGCCTGGAGACAACACTCAGATGCCGTTGTTGACTGTTCCTGATCTGGATGAAGAGGGACAAGTGGGACTGGATGGAGTATTGATGGATAAATATCCTTTTTGATTATTTGATCATTTTTCAAATGTTTTTCAATGTTAGTGTGATTTTAGTATTTTGTTATGAATCAAAGGGGGGAAATAGGATAATGTGATTCATATATCATTTATATATCATTTTTATATTCTTAGTTGATATTGATGTTTTAATTTGAAAGTGTTGTTTTGCAAAAGATACTGTTTGGTCTTTTCATTTCTTCCAGAAGCATTTGGGGGAATATGTAGAGATTGAAATACTCAAACAAGGACAATATGAAGGGACAATATGAAAGGAGAATATGAAGGGACTGGAGGAGATGGAACAAGGAAGGTGTGGAAATGTTCCAATTCCATCATCGAAGATGCATTGGAAGTCGACACTGCTGAGGAGATGAAGTGTAGTGGACTACATTCCAGTATCTGCAATGAAATATAGACATATTTGCATGTGTAATACATAATTTGTGACATATTCTTTCTGTATTAATTTTTGTAGAATGATATTTGATGTTATTGAATACATGTGGGGATCTTAGATGTTTTTGTTTATTTCGTGGAAGCTTAGGGACATGGAGTCAGGCAGGGATAGAGATAATCCACCGTAGGGTCCGATGGGTCGACCAGCCTTAGTGTGGACATTTTTTGGATAGTATTTTGTTTGCTGGGGCTTTCATGGTATTTAATTGCATCATAGTTTCAAATGCATTGATAAAGATTTATAAATTGATCTGGAGTACCTAGGTGGTTGCCTGGGGCAGAGGGGCCGTGAGAGAATTTTACTGTCTTGATTGATGGATGGATATTTGGAAAGAAGGCTGCCAGACAGGTTTTTCGCTCTCACACTTCATAAAGATTTGTTCATATTTCATAGTAATGTATTCATACTTCATATAGATTTGTTCATATTTCATAGAAAGGTATTTACACTCCAGAGAAAATTTGGTTTTGGTTTATTGTTTAAGATACTCAATAAGATAAATTGTTACTTGTCATAATCCTATTCTGTTTGATTTCGAGACTTTTAGTTAGTCTCGAAGGGGGGAATGTAGTGTATTTAAGATTACGACTTTGTTAATGGGTTTAAGTGGAACCTGAGAGGATGTTTATTTAGTGTCAGAGGGAATTGTTTTAGTGTGACGCCACATAGGACAGAGAAGTCTGTGTGTTGTAGACAGGGGATTGGACAATAGAGGGAGCCACCCATATCTTGGGAAAATTCTAAGTACTGGGTTTAAACGAAGAAGAGCAGAGCAGACATTGTAATTTGGAGGACACTGCTCTCCGGGTGATCATGACATCCGTAAACTTATGCTGAAATCTTGTGATATGAATAAAACTTATGATCAAAGTTCAGTAAGAGCGGACTCCTTTGTTTAACAGCAATAATTAGCAACATTGACTCGACACTACACTACCATGGAAAGGTAAATACCTGTCAATTTGTGGAAAAATCACCCTGATTAACTCTTTAGTATTATCCCAGTTTACCTATTTGCTTATGGTCTTGCCTACGCCTAGCGAACAGTTTTTTAAATTATATGAGAAAAAAATATTCCATTTTATTTGGAACGGCTAGCCAGACAAAATTAAACGGGCCTATTTATATAATGAATATGAATTCGGAGGACAGAAATTATTAAATATTAAAGCATTAGACCTATCACTAAAAGCTTCAGTCATAAAAAAGTTATACTTAAATCCGAACTGGTTCTCAAGCAAATTAGTAAGATTGTCTCACCCAGTGTTCAAGAATGGTATTTTTCCCTTTATTCAGATTACAACCACTCATTTTCAGTTATTTGAAAAGGAAATCATCTCCCAAATATCACTATTTCTAAAACAAGTCATAGAAAGATGGTTGCAATTTCAATTTAATCCTCCAGAAACGACAGAACAAATAATGCAACAAATATTGTGGTTAAATTCAAATATACTAATTGACAAAAAAAAACTTTTTTTTTAACAAAATGCTTAAAAAAGGTATAATCTTCGTAAATGATATCATCGGTAGGACTGGTGGAGTTATGTTGCACATGCAGCTAACAAAAACATATGGAAATGTCTGCTCTACCCAAAATTACAACCAAATAATTGCAGCCTTACCGCAAAAGTGGAAGAGGAAAGTGGAAGGGGGAGAAAGTAAGGAACTTGTCTGTCGGCCTTGCATTAAAGAACATAATTATTTTAAAACTGTGATAAATAAAAAAGTATATCAGTTTCATTTAAGGACCAAAGGATTGACAGCCGTCCCATATAGATTGCAAAATAGTTGGGAAGAGATTTTTGACGTACTGATCCCATGGCATAGTGTTTATGAACTGACACGCAAAACGACACCGGATTCAAAAATTAGGAATCTTTCAATTTAAAATATTATATAAAATTCTTGCTACCAATAGAATGTTATTTATATGGCGGATACAATCTTCCTAGCTCTGCAGATTTTGCTGTGAAGAGACAGAATCATTAGATCATTTGTTTTGGTACTGTCCATTTGTAGCTTGTTTTTGGACACAGGTCCAGGAATGGCAAAAGGATTGCAATATTTACCTGGAGCTAACCTTGCAGATAGCATTACTGGGTGATCTGAAAAGTCATAGTCAATCGATCAATAATATAATAATACTTTTAGCAAAAATGTTTATTTTTAATTCACAATCTGTAGAAACAATGAGAATAGAACGTTTCAGAACTTTTGTAAAACATCACAGTACAGTTTAAATATATATGGCAAATAGAAATCCTATATAGATGGTGTTAAGAGATAGATGGGAGGTGTTGAATGGAGTTGAAGAATGGGACTAATAACAACTAACAACAAATAATAACAAGATAACTAATAATGTAAGCATACTGTGTCCATAATAAGTATATAGGTTGTATGTTGGGAGCTTTTGGGAAAGAGCACAGTTAGAAAGAAATGGATGGACATCATGAAAATGATCGGAGAGGTTAAGAGTAGAAGAAGTTCAGGAGAAAAAACAAACAAAATATAATTATTGTAAAATTGACTGTGTCCATAAAATGTAGATAGGAAGTATAAGCTGGAAGTATAGGCCTAAGCATTGTTGTTCACTAATTTACTCCAAGTAGGGAAAGGATGGCGGGGTTGAAAAGTAATAAAGGGGAGTATATATATAAAAAACATGGGGGATTGGAAGTGATGCAGACAATTACATTGATGGAAGTTACAATCTATCTGCAATATTAAGCTGATCTACCCCCCCCCCCCCCAAAAAAAAAAAACCTCTAATGAACTTATCCTCTACAGCAGAGGTACAGTGGGGAAAAAAGTATTTAGTCAGCCACCAATTGTGCAAGTTCTCCCACTTAAAAGGATGAGAGAGGCCTGTAATTTTCATCATAGGTACACGTCAACTATGACAGACAAAATGAGGGGAAAAAATCCAGAAAATCACATTGTAGGATTTTTTATGAATTTATTTGCAAATTATGGTGGAAAATAAGTATTTGGTCAACAACAAAAGTTTCTCAATACTTTGTTATATACCCTTTGTTGGCAATGACACAGGTCAAACATTTTCTGTAAGTCTTCACAAGGTTTTCACACACTGTTGCTGGTATTTTGGCCCATTCCTCCATGCAGATCTCCTCTAGAGCAGTGATGTTTTGGGGCTGTCACTGGGCAACACAGACTTTCAACTCCCTCCAAAGATTTTCTATGGGGTTGAGATCTGGAGACTGGCTAGGCCACTCCAGGACCTTGAAATGCTTCTTACGAAAGCCACTCCTTCATTGCCCGGGCGGTGTGTTTGGGATCATTGTCATGCTGAAAGACCCAGCCACGTTTCATCTTCAATGCCCTTGCTGATGGAAGGAGGTTTTCACTCAAAATCTCACGATACATGGCCCCATTCATTCTTTCCTTTACACGGATCAGTCGTCCTGGTCCCTTTGCAGAAAAACAGCCCCAAAGCATGATGTTTCCACCCCCATGCTTCACAGTAGGTATGGTGTTCTTTGGATGCAACTCAGCATTCTTTGTCCTCCAAACACGACGAGTTGAGTTTTTACCAAAAAGTTCTATTTTGGTTTCATCTGACCATATGACATTCTCCCAATCCTCTTCTGGATCATCCAAATGCACTCTAGCAAACTTCAGACGGGCCTGGACATGTACTGGCTTAAGCAGGGGGACACGTCTGGCACTGCAGGATTTGAGTCCCTGGCGGCGTAGTGTGTTACTGATGGTAGGCTTTGTTACTTTGGTCCCAGCTCTCTGTAGGTCATTCACTAGTTCCCCCCGTGTGGTTCTGGGATTTTTGCTCACCGTTCTTATGATCATTTTGACCCCACGGGGTGAGATCTTGCGTGGAGCCCCAAATCAAGGGAGATTATCAGTGGTCTTGTATGTCTTCCATTTCCTAATAATTGCTCCCACAGTTGATTTCTTCAAACCAAGCTGCTTACCTATTGCAGATTCAGTCTTCCCAGCTTGGTGCAGGTCTACAATTTTGTTTCTGGTGTCCTTTGACAGCTCTTTGGTCTTGGCCATAGTGGAGTTTGGAGTGTGACTGTTTGAGGTTGTGGACAGGTGTCTTTTATACTGATAACAAGTTCAAACAGGTGCCATTAATACAGGTAACGAGTGGAGGACAGAGGAGCCTCTTAAAGAAGAAGTTACAGGTCTGTGAGAGCCAGAAATCTTGCTTGTTTGTAGGTGATCAAATACTTATTTTCCACCATAATTTGCTAATAAATTCATTAAAAATCCTACAATGTGATTTTCTGGATTATTTTTTCTCAATTTGTCTGTCATAGTTGACGTGTACCTATGATGAAAATTACAGGCCTCCTTCAACTTTTTAAGTGGGAGAACTTGCACAACTGGTGGCTGACTAAATACTTTTTTTCCCTCACTGTATATATATATATATATATATATAACTATTAAAAATCCTATTTTCCATCATTATCAATTAATATGCGTAATAATGTCGGCAGTTCATGCGTAGGATTTTAACATATTGACAAGCATTTATTATCCTAGCAAACAATTACCGCGGTCCATCCCATACTCCCCTCAACATCCCCACCCCCCCACAACAGATGCGGGACAAACACACACGCACATACTCCAACACACTCAACCCTCCTCCCCCACAATCAACCATAAAATCAGATGCTCAACGGTTGTTACATCCCAGAGCCCATCTCAAGAAAGGACCCGATTTTCGGGTGCACATACAGTTACAGCTGATTGAGAAAGCATGCAAGATTGAGCAGGAATTGACAACAATGTGAGATTTGATTAATCTATTTAATCTTTGTCAATTCCTAGGTGATGGAGATCAGATCCACCCTCTTCACCTGTGACACAAACACTCTGGTCCCCTGTTGTAACCATTTTTCCCAAGCATCTCCGTGCAGTCAGACCTTTGATATTTTTGTGCCACCTGGGCCACAATGATAAACCCCCTCTCTGATTGTCCGAGTGTGACCCCCTCCCCATGGGTTACTGCAGCCAGTGTTGCCAGCACTGCCACTACCTAAGTGGGGGTACCCCACCGGAATCCCCACCGGCTAGGTACAAGGTCGTCAAGGTTCTCATTAGCAGCTTTGAGAATGTCCTTGTATATTATGCTCTCCCATCAGGGGAGTTACCAGCCTCAGAAATTGCAGCCCAAATAAATGCTTCACAGAGTTCTAGTAACAGACACATCTCAACATCAACTGTTCAGAGCAAACTGCATGAATCAGGCCTTCATGGTCGAATTGCTGCAAAGAAACCACTACTAAAGGACTCCAAAAAGAAGAAGAGACTTGCTTGGGCCAAGAAAAACGAGCAATGGACATTAGACTGGTGGAAATCTGTAGTTTGATCTGATGAGTCCAAATGTGAGATTTTTGGTTCCAACCGCTGTGTTTTTGTGAGACGCAGAGTAGGTGAACAGATTATCTCCGCATGTGTGGTTCCCACCGTAAAGCATGGAGGAGATGTGATGGTGTGGGGGGGTTTGCTGGTGACACTGTCTGTGATTTATTTAGAATTCAAGGTCAAACTTAACCAGCATTGCTACCACAGCATTCTGCAGAAATACGCCATCCCATCTGGTTTGGGCTTGGTGGGACTATCATTTGTTTTTCAGCAGGACAATGACCCAACACACCTCCAGGCTGTGTAAGGGCTATTTTACCAAGAAGGAGAGTGATGGAGTGCTGCATCAGATGACCTGGCCTCCACAATCACCCGACCTAAACCCAATTGAGATGGTTTGGGATGAGTTGGACCGCAGAGTGAAGGAAAAGCAGCCAACAGCTGCTCAGCATATGTGGGAGCTCCTTCAAGACTGTTGGAAAAGCATTCCTCATGAAGCTGGTTGAGAGAATGCCAAGAGTGTGCAAAGCTGTCATCAATGCAAAGGGTGGCTATTTGAATCTCAAATATAAAATATATTTTGATTTGTTTAACACTTTTTTGGTTACTACATGATTCCATATGTGTTATTTCATAGTTTTGATGTCTTCACTATTATTCTACAATGTAGAAAATAGTAAAATAAAGAAAAACCCTTGAATGAGTAGGTGTGTCCAAACTTTTGACTGGTACTGTAGGTAATCAAGAGGTTGACACGTTTAGTTAATAAACCGAAAACGTAGGATGAATGTGGGCTAGGGGATCGTTAGGATTCACTTCAAGTTCACATAGATCTTTTCATCTGTATTTCATTGGGAGCTCCCTCCTCTCTTCCCACCCTCTCCTCTCTCTCTCTCCTCTCTCCCTCTCTCTCTCTCGCTTGTCTTTCTCTCTCTCTCTCTCTCTCTTCTCTTCTCTCTCTCTCTCTTCTCTCTCTCTCTCTCTCATCCTCTCTCTCTCTCTTCTCTCTCTCTCTCTCTCCTTTCCTTTTTTTTTTTCTTCTCTACTCTCTCTCTCTCTGTCTCTCTCTCTCTCTATCTCTCTCTCCTCGTCCCTGCTCTGCCATACAAACACTCGTTCACTACATGGCGCTCTCGTGTTACCCTCTCAGTCTCCAGTCAACTCTTCTCATTGAATAACGATTCACTCATGGAACAACAGATAGTCCTACAGCTATTCGCCCATACTAAGCATCTCTATGCGATTGAATAACAATTCACTACATGCACACAGATAGTCCTACTGCTAGTACGCCCCCCATAACAAACACATGAATAAATAGATTCGATACATGAACAACGTAGTCTTTACGCTACTTAGCCCATAACAAACAATTGAATAAAAAACAGATCACTAATGGAACATACAGACATAGTCCTTACTCTATTGGCCCCCTTACAAACACATTGAATAACACGATTCACACTATCCAAGACAACAGATAGTCCTTACTGCTATTAGCCACCCATACACAACACATTAGGAATAACAAGAAATTCACATACAGGGAAAACACGATAGTCTTACTGCTATTAGCCCCATACAAACACATTGAAATAAAGATTCACTACAATGGAACAAACAGATAGTCCTTACTGCTATTAAGCACCCATACCAAAACATGAAATAACCGATTCACTACAGGAAAAAGAATAGTCCTTACTGCTATTAGCCCATACAAAACACAGTGAATAACAAGATGCACTACATGGAACAACGATAGGACACACTTTGCATGCTATTCGCCCATACAAACACATTGAATAACAGGACACACACATGGAACAACAGATCGCAGCTCCTTACTGCTATTAGGCCCCATACAAACAATGTATTGAATAACAGATTCACTACATGGAAAACAGATGTCCTGTACTGCTATTAGCCCATACAGACACAGTGAAAAAACCAGATTCAGCTACATGGAACAACAGAAGATAGTCCTTAATGCTATTAGCAAACCATACATAACACATGAATAACAGTAATTCACTACAATGGGAACACCGATATGTCCTTACTGCTATTATTAAGCCCATACAACACATTGAATAAACAGATTCACACATGGAACAACAGATAGTCCTTACTGCTATTAGCCCATACAAACACATATTGAATAACAGATTGTCACTACATGGTATCAACAGATAGTCCTTACTGCTATTAGCCCATACAAACCACCATTGAATAAACAGATACACTAACATGGCACAAAACACAGATTAGTCCTACTGCTATTGGGTTAGGGTTAGGGAACAACGATAGTCCTTACTGCTATTAGCCCCATACAAATACATTGAATAACACGATTCACTACATGGAACAACAGACTATGTATCGTACTTGCTTGTTTAGACCATACAAAACACATTGAAAACATGATTCACTAATGGAAACAACAGATAGTCACTTACTGATATTAGCCCAATACAAACAAATTGAACTAACAGATCACTTACATGGATCAACAGATTAGTCCTGGTACTGACTATTAAAAGCTCCCATACAAACCAACATTGAATAAAACAGATTTCACTACATGGAAAACAACTAGCATAAGTCCTTACTGCATTAGCCATACAAACCAACATTTGAATACAGATTCAATACATGGAACAACGATAGTCCTTACTAGCTATTAGCCCAGTAAACAAAACCAGCATGTTGAATGAACAGATTGTCTATTACATGGAAAATATGTAGAGAGTCCTACTGCTATTAGCCCATACAAACACATTGAATACACACAAGATTCATGTACATGGCAAACAACAGATGTCTCTTGCACTGCTATGTTAGCCCATACAAATACACATTGAATAACAGATTCACTACATGGGAACAAACAGATGTATTCCTTACTGCTAGGAGCCGATTATCAAACAATTGAATAACAGATTCACTACATGGAACAACAGATGTCCTTACTGCTATTAGCCCATACAAAACATGAATAACAGTACACACAGAGGACAACATATAGTCCTTACTGCTATTAGCCCATACAAACACATTGAATAACAGATTCAGACATGGAAACAAACAGTAGTCCCTAATGCTACTTAGCCCATACAAACACATTGAATAACAGATTCACTAACATGGAACCTAAACAGATAGTCCTTACTGCTATTAAGCCCATACAAACCATTGAATAACAGATTCACTACATGGAAAAAAGGATAGTCTTACTGTACTTAGCCGACCATACAAACACATTGAATAACAGAATTCACACAATGGTATCAACAGATAGCCCATATTATGCTATTAGCCCCTGACAACACCACATGTAATAACAAGATTCACATGGAACAACAGATAGTCCTTACTGGTTATTAGCCAGGTACAAAACATTGAAATACATATTATCACTATCATGGAACAACAGATAGTCCTTACTGAGTAGCCCATCAAACACAGTAGAATAACAGATGACTACATGGAACAAAGAATAGTCCTTACTGCTACAACCATACAAACACATTGAATAACAGATCATACATGAACAACAGATAGTCTTACTGGCTATTAGCCCATACAAACACATTGAATACAGATTCACTACATGATGCAAACGATAGTCCTTACTGCTATTAGCACCATACAAACACATTTGCAAATAACAAAGATGCCCACTACATGGAAACAACAGATAGTCCTTACTTGCATTAGCCAGCCATACAAACACATTGAAATAAAACAGCTTTCACTAAAATGGAAACAACAGATGTGTCATTATGCTATTAGCCAAACAAACACATGAATACCAGATTCCCTACATGGTTAATCATACAGATAGACCTTACTGCTATTAGCCCATTACACAAAAACATTTAAGAAACAGATCAATACATGGAACAACAAGGATAGTCCTTACGGCTATTAGCCCATAAGAAACACATTGAATAACAGATTCCATACATGGATCAACAGATGTCCTACTGCTATTAGGGTTAGGAGATTAGGGGAACAACAAGATAGTCCTTACGCTATTAGCCGTACAAAACATGATAACCGAGTTCACTACATGAATAACGATAGAGTCCTATACTGTTATTAGCCAGATCAACACATGAATAACAGATTCACTTACATGGAACAAAAACCAGATAGCCTTACTGCTTAGACCCATACAAACACATGAATAACAGATTCACTACATGGAACAACTATAGTCCTGCACTGCCTATTAGCCACCATACAAACACATTAGAATAACAGATTCACTACATGGAACAAACAGATAAGTCCCTTACTGCTATTAAAGCCACTACAAACCAATTGAATAACAGATTCACTACATTGAAAAAACAACAGAATAGTCCTTACTGCTTTAGGGGTCCCATACAAAACAACAGTGCTAACTATCACTACTGGAACAACAGATAGTCCTTACAGCTAGTAGCCCATACACAACACCATAGCTAAAAACAGATTCACTACATGGAACAACAGTAGTCCTTACTGCTATAGCCCATCACAAACACATTGAATACAGATTCACTACATAGAACAACAGATTTTATTCACCTTACTGCTATTAGCCGATACAACATCATTGAAATAACCGATTACTACATGAACAACAGATAGTCCTTACTGCTATTAGCCCATACACCACATTGAATAACAGATTCATACATGGAACAAACAATTAGTCCTTACATGCTTATTAGGCCGATTGAACAAACACATGGAATAACAGATTCACTAAATGGACAACAGATAGTCCTTATGCTATTAGCCCATACACAAACACATTAAGTAACAGATTTCACCTACATGGAACCAAAAACAGAAGTCCTTAACTGTATTAAGCCCATACAAAACATTGAATAACAGGCTTCCCACTACATGGAACGAACAGATAGTCCGTTACTGCTATTTAGCCAAAGTACAAAAACACATTGAATAACAGGATTAAACTACATGGAACAAACAGATAGTCACTTAATGCTATAGCCCATACAAACAATTGAAGAACAGTCTCATATCACTACATGGAACAACAGATAGCCCTTACTTGCATATAGCCAATGACAAACACATTGAAAAACAGATTCATACCAGGAACAAACAGAATAAGTCCTTATGCTATAGCCAACATACAAACACATGAATAACAGATTCACGTACAGGAACAAACAGAATGTCCTTGTACTGCTATTAGCCGATTACAAACACATTGAATAACAGATTCACTAATGGAACATACAGATAGTCACTTAATGCTATTAGCCCATACAAAAAAACACATTGAATAACAGATTCACATAACATGGAACATTATGTCCATTACTGCTAAGCTGTGCCACTTATAAAAACATCATTGAATAACAGATTCACTACATGGAACAACAGAATAGTCCTTACTGCTATTAGCCCATTACAAACACATTGAATAACAGATTCACTAAATGGAACAACAGAATGTCCTACTGCTATTAGCCATACAACACATTGAATAACAGATTCACTACAGGAACATACAGATAGTCCTTAACTGCACTATTAGCCAATACCAAAACACATTGAATAAACAGATTCACTACAGGGACAACAGATAGTCCTTACTGCTATTAGCCCATGGTATCTTACAAACAACAAGAATAACACGATTCACTACATGTGAACAACAGATTGTCCGTACTAGCTATTACCCATTCAAATAACATTGATAAACCAGATCCACTACATGGTAACAACAGATAGTCCTTACTGCTATTAGCCACATACAACACATTGAAGATAACAGATTTACTACCATGGAACAACAGATAGATTCTTACTGCTGATTTAGCCCATACAAAACACATTGAAAAAAACAGATTCATACATGGAATTACAACAGAAGTCCTTACTGTGCTCTAGTAGCCCATACAAAACACATTGAATAACAGATCACATACATGGAACAAACAGATAGTCTCATTAATGCTATTGAGCACCATACAAAACACACTTGAATACAATGATTCACTACATGAACAACAGATAGTCCTTACTGCTATTAGCCATACAAAGACTACTTGAATAACAGATTACATTAACATGGAACATACAAGATAGTCCTGTGTTACAGTATTGGGTTAGGAGTTAGGGAACAAAGAGAAGTCCTTACGCCTAGTAGTTGTTAGGGTTAGGGAACAACAGATAGTCTTATGTATTAGGGTTAGGGTTAGGGAACAACAGATAGTCCTTACTGCTATTAGGGTTAGGGTTAGGGAAACAAACAGATAGTCATACTGCGACATTAGGGTGTGTAGGGTTGGTGGGAACACAACAGATAGTCCTTACTGGCTAGTTAGGGTTCGGGATTTGGTAGGGAAAACAGATAGTCACTTACTGCTATTAGGGTTAGGGTTAGGAAAACAACAGGTAGTCCTTATGCTATTTAGGGTTTAGTGTTAGGGAACAACAGGTAGTCCTTTAACTGCATTAGGGTTAGGGTTAGGGGAACAACAGGTTAGTCCTTACTGCTATTAGGGTAGGGTTAGGGAAACAACAGAGTAGTCCTTATGTGCTATTAGGGTTAGGGTGACAGGAACAACAGGTAGTCCTTACTGCTATAGGGTTAGGGTAGAGGGAAACAACAGGTAATCCTTGACTGCTATTAGGGTTAGGGTTAGGGAACAACACCAGGTAGTCCTTTACTGCTATTAGGGTTAGGGTTAGGGGAAAACAACAGGTAGTCCTTACTGCATTAGGGTTAGGGTTGGGGGGAACAACAGTAGTCCTTACGGCTATTAGGGTTGGGTTAGAGGAACAAAGGTAGTCGTTACTGCTTATTAGGTTAGGGTTAGGGAACAACAGGTATCCTTATGTATATAGGGTTAGGGCTTCGTGAACAACAAGGATAAGTCCTTACTGACTATTAGGGTTAGGGTTAGGGAAACAAGATAAGTCCTACTGTGCTATTAGGGAGGGTTAGGGGATACAACAGTAGTCCTTACTGCTGATTAGGTTAGGGTTTAGGGAAACAAAGATAGTCCTTCTGCTATTAGGGTTAGGAGGTTAGGGAACAACAGGTAGCCTACTGAATTAGGGTTAGGGTGGGTTAGGAACAAACGGTAGTACGCAACCTGAAAACTGGTTTAGGGTTAGGGTTAGGGAAACAAACGAGGTAGGTCCTTACCATGCTATTAGGGTTAGGTTAGGGAAACAACAGATTAGTCCGTACTGCTATTAGGTTAGGGTTGTAGGGAACAAACAGATATCCTTACTTGCTATGTGGTGGGTTAGGGTTGAGGGAAAAACAGATAGTCCTTACTGCTTATTAGGGGTTAGGGTTAGGGGAGAACAAAAACAGATAAGCCTTATGTATTAGGGTTAGTGTGGTTAGGGAACACAACAGATAGTCCTTACTGCTATAGGGTTAGGGGTAGGAACAACAGATAGTTCCTTATGATATTAGTTAGGTTCGGAACAACAGGTAGTCCTAACTGCTATTAGAGAGTTTAGGGTTAGGGAAAGCAACAGGTAGTCATTTACTTGCTGTCTTATGGGTAGGGTTAGGGAACAAAAACAGGTGTCCTTACTGCTATAGGGTACGAACAAAAGGTAGTCCTACTGCGATTAGGTTAGGGTTAGGGGAGGGAACAAACAGGTAGTCCTTACTGCTATTAGGAGTTAGGGTTAGGGAACATTGAGGTGTCCTTCATTGACTATTGAGGGTTAGGGTTAGGGAACAACAGGTAGTCCTTACTGTTATTAGGTATAGGGTTAGGGAGATCAAACAAGTAGTCATTATGATTAGGGTTAGGGGGTGATGGGAACAAACAGGTAGTCCTTACTGCTATTAGGGTCTAGGTAGGGAATGAAACAACAAGGTAGTCCTTACTGCTATTAGGGTTAGGGTAGGGAAAACAACAGGTATCCTTACTGTCTATTAGAGGTTAGGCGTTAGGGAACAACAGGTTAGTCACTTACTCTATTAGGGTAGGGTTAGGGAAACAACAGGAGTCCTTACTGCTATTGGGTTAGGGTTTTAGGGAACAACAGTAGTCCTGACTGCTATTAGGGTTAGGGTAGGGAACAACAGGTAGTTCCTTACTGCTATTAGGGTTAGGGTAGACGGAAACAACACAGGGTAGTCCTACTTGTATTAGGGTTAGGGAACAACAGGTAGTCCGTACTGCTTTCGGGTTGAGGTTATGGAACCAACAGGTAGCCTAATTGCTATTAAGGGTTAGGGTTATAGGGAACAACAGGTAGTCCTTACTGCTTTAGGGTTAGGGTTAGGGAAAAAAAACAGGTAGTCCTTACTGCTATAGGTGTTAGGTTAGAGGAACAACAGGTAGTCTTTACTGCTTATTGGGTTAGGGAAACAACAGGTAGTCTTACTCTATTAGGTTAGGACAAACAAGAGTTAGTTCTACTGTATTAGGGTTAGGGTTAGGGAACAACAGGTAGTCTTACGTGCTATTAGGGTTAGGGTTAGGGTGGAACAACAGGTAGGCCTTACTGCTATTCGGGTTAGGGTTAGGGAACAACAGGTATGTCATACTGACTATATTAGGGTTAGAGGTTAGGGAAACAAACAGGTTATCCTTACTGCTATTAGGGTTAGGTATAAGGAACAAACCAGGTAGTCCTATTGTACTTAGGGTTAGGGTTAGGGAACAACAGGTAGTCCTTCTTGAGCTATTGGGTCTAGGGCGATCATTTAGGGCAAACAACAGTCGACAGTCATTATTGCTATTAGGGTCTACGGGAACAACAGGAGTCCTATGCTATTAGGTTAGGGTTAGGGAAACAACAGGCAGTCCTTATGCTATTGGGTTAGGGTTAGGAACAAACGGTTAGTCCTTACTGCTAGCGACCAGGGTTAGGGTTAGAACAACAGATAGGGCCTTACTGCTATTGGGTTAGGGTTAGGAACAACAGATAGTCCGTAATGCTATTATGGTTAGGGTTAGGGAACAACAGATAGTCTTACTGAGATTAGGGTTAGGGATTAGGGGAACAACGATAAGCCTTACTGCTATTAGGTTTAGGGGTAGGGACAACAGATATCCTTACTGCTATTAGGGTTAGGGTTAGGGAACAACAGGTAGTCCTTATGCTATTAGGGTATAAGGGTTAGGGGAACAACAGTAGCCTTAGCTGATATAGTAGGGTAGGGTTAGGAACAACAGATAGGTTCCTTACTGATATTAGGTTATAGGGTTAGGGAAACAACAGATGAGTCACTAATGCTATTAGGGTTGGGTTAGGAACACAACAGTGTAATCACACTTATGGCTATTAGAGTTAGGGTTAGGGGACAACAGGTAGTTCAATACTGCTATTAGGGTTAGGGTTTAGGGAATCAACAGGTATGTCCTTATCTGCTATTCAGGGTTAGGGTTAGGGAACAGACAGGTAGTCCTTATGGCTATATTAGGGTTAGGGTTGGGAACAAAGGTGTCCTACTGCTATTAGGGTTAGGGTTAGGGGATACAACAGGGAGTTCCATTACTGCTATTAGGGTTTTAGGGTAGGGAACAAAACAGGTAGTCGCCCCCCCCCCCCCCCCCCCCCCCCCGGTGTCCTACTGCTATTAGGGTTAGGGGTTAGAGTGAATATGTAACAGGTAGTCAGCCTTATCTGCTATTAGGGTTTAGGGTTAGGGAACAACAGGGTAGTCCTTAATGACTATTAGGGTGGTAGGGTTAGGGAAACAAACAGGTAGTCCTACTGTATTAGGGTTAGTGGTTTAGGGGTAACAACAGGTAGTTCCTTACTGCTATTAGGGTTAGGGTTAGGAAAACAGGAGTCCTTACTGCTATTAGGGTTAGGGTTAGGGAACAACAGGTAGTCCTTACTGCTATTAGGGTTAGGGTTAGGAACCAACAGGTAGTCCTTACTGCTATTAGGGTTAGGGTTAGGGAACAACAGGTAGTCCTTACTGCTATTAGGGTTAGGGTTAGGGAACAACAGGTAGTCCTTACTGCTATTAGGGTTAGGGTTAGGGAACAACAGGTAGTCCTTACTGCTATTAGGGTTAGGGTTAGGGAACAACAGGTAGTCCTTACTGCTATTAGGGTTAGGGTTAGGGAACAACAGGTAGTCCTTACTGCTATTAGGGTTAGGGTTAGGGAACAACAGGTAGTCCTTACTGCTATTAGGGTTAGGGTTAGGGAACAACAGGTATTCCTTTACTGCTATTAGGGTAGGGGTTAGGGAAACAACAGGTAGTCCTTACTGCTATTAGGTAGGGTTAGGGAACAACAGATAGTCCTTACTGCTATTAGGGTTAGGTAGAACAAACAGATAGTCCTTACTGCTATTAGGGTTAGGGTTAGGGAACAACAGATAGTCCTTACTGCTATTAGGGTTAGGGTTAGGGAACAACAGATAGTCCTTACTGCTATTAGGGTTAGGGTTAGGGAACAACAGGTAGTCCTTACTGCTATTAGGGTTAGGGTTAGGGAACAACAGGTAGTCCTTACTGCTATTAGGGTTAGGGTTAGGGAACAACAGGTAGTCCTTACTGCTATTAGGGTTAGGGTTAGGGAACAACCGGTAGTCCTTACTGCTATTAGGGTTAGGGTTAGGGAACAACAGATAGTCCTTACTGCTATTAGGGTTAGGGTTAGGGAACAACAGATAGTCCTTACTGCTATTAGGGTTAGGGTTAGGGAACAACAGGTAGTCCTTACTGCTATTAGGGTTAGGGTTAGGGAACAACAGGTAGTCCTTACTGCTATTAGGGTTAGGGTTAGGGAACAACAGATAGTCCTTACTGCTATTAGGGTTAGGGTTAGGGAAAACAAGATAGTCCTTACTGCTATTAGGGTTAGGGTTAGGGAACAACAGATAGTCCTTACTGCTATTAGGGTTAGGGTTAGGGAACAACAGATAGTCCTTACTGCTATTAGGGTTAGGGTTAGGGAACAACAGATAGTCCCCCCCAAAAAAATCTAAAGGTAGTTTGATTTAAAGTGTCTGGCCTACATCTGAGAGATATAAGACAAATCAGGAAACATTAGTTATGTTTTTTTTTAAACGTATTTAAAAGCTTATAATCAGGGTTGTCAAACTATTTCATAATTATTATTTTTTAATCTAGAAATTCTTTAAAAGAGAACTTTAACGTAAATTATCTAAAAACAAGTAAACTAAGATTTTCTTCATATTCTCATTTGTTGTACCTTAGACCCTATTTTACATCATCTGAGGTGTTTTTGTCATCAGCTGAGACGTAACATGAGCAGGGCCTTATTTCTATTATGATGGATGACTGTCATTCATATCCTATTCACCCAGTTCAATGTAACAGTGATAGGTTTAGGCTACTACATGATACTATAACTTTCCCTAGCTAGTTTAGCCTACTCAAACACCCTGCTCAAACAGAGGGATGCTATGTTAGCTAACTGGCTATGACTATCCAACACAACAATGGAACTCTTCCAAGTCATGGTAAGCTTTAGGTTTTACAAATGTATTACCACCGGGGCCTGCCGGTGTAAGTGCTAAACTGCTTACTGACTGTACACTGTAACGTTACTGCATGATTGTGAGAGGAGAAGAGCGCATAGATGCGAGAAGGAGTACAACGTGGCTGCTATGAAAGTGAACTGTGTTTACGCATGATCAGGGGTGTATTCATTCCGCCGATTCTGTTGAAAAAAGTTTCTTAAATGGAAGCAAACAGAACAAAATGGGGATAAACATACCTGAATTTGTCCAATAGAAACTCTTGTTTGCAAATGTTGGACTAATGATTACATCCTAGATCAGCTAGATGCAGCCAAGAGTGTGCAAGGCGGTATTGAATGTCCCTGTCTGTCCATGTGTCCCTGTCTGTCCATGTGTCCCTGTCTGCCCATGTGTCCCTGTCTGCCCATGTGTCCCTGTCTGCCCATGTGTCCCTGTCTGCCCATGTGTCCCTGTCTGTCCATGTGTCCCTGTCTGCCCATGTGTCCCTGTCTGTCCATGTGTCCCTGTCTGTCCATGTGTCCCTGTCTGCCCATGTGTCCCTGTCTCGACCTGTTACGTTGTTACGTTACATACATTCATATTTGTTCAAAACTGTTCAACTATCGTCTTTCTCTCTCCTCACCACAATTTATACACTGCAGTGTTATCTAGCTCTAGCTTCTGCTTTCAGTACTAAATTCATTATCTGATCCTTTGATTGGGTGGACAACATGTCAGTTCACGCTGCAAAAGCTCTGATAGGTTGGAGGACGTCCTCCGGAAGTTGTCATGATTACTGTGTAAGTCTATGGAAGGGGGTGTGAACCATGAGCCTCCTAGGTTTTGTATTGAAGTCAGTGTACCCAGAGGACAATTGAAGCTAGCTGTCCTCTGGCTACACCATGGTGCTACCCTACAGAGTGCTGTTGAGGCTACTGTAGTGTGTTTTAATCAATTATTTGGTGACGTGATTATATTTAGTATCGTTTTATCAAAAAATTATTTTTTAATGTTTTACAATTTTATTTTTTTGTAATTCACTGAGGAGGATGGTCCTCCCCTTCCTCCTCTGATGAGCCTCCACTGATATACAAATGTAGGATATTAATTTGTTGACTCTTTTGTTGCTGAGAGTTTTCCTCCCCCTAACGAAAAATGTATCAACCCCTCAAAAATGTCCATTAATTATAATCCACATAATAATTCAAATTTCCTTTTGCTGCAGGATTGTTTTCCTGCTGTAGCAAACTGGCTCAAATTAAGATCTGTATTGCTCCAACATTTTATTGCTGATGTAGGTTTAGGGTTAGGGTTAGGGTTAGGGTTAGGGTTAGGGTTAGGGTTAGGGTTAGGGTTAGGTTTAGGGTTAGGGTTAGGGTTAGGGTTAGGGTTAGGGTTAGGGTTAGGTTTAGGGTTAGGGTTAGGGTTAGGGTTAGGGTTAGGGTTAGGGTTAGGTTTAGGGAACGTTATTAGAGTCTTGCAGGAATGTTCCCTGCATGTTGTTTTAGGTATTTTACGTCTTCATGAACATTAGCAGAACGTTCCAGTCCTGTTTTCTCAGAACCAATATAATTGAATCCAGACATGAATAGTGTTTAGGGAGCGTTATTGGAACTGTCACGGAATCAGTTGAGGCTGCTCCTCCTCCTTGCTCGGGCAGGCTTCGGCGTTCGTCGTCCCCGGAGTACTAGCTGCCACCGATCTATGTTTCTGTGTTTGACTTGTTTTGTCTTGATTGTGTACACCTGTTTCCTATTATGTTGTATTGTATTCCCTATTTAACCCTCTGTCGTTCATTGTGTGTTGTGTGTGATTGTTTTCGTCATTTTCGGCAGTTGCTAGTGTGCGGGTATTCCCCTCCCTGTTTGGAGGTTGTTTTGTATTCTGGTTACTTTGTTAGTAAAGTATCGTTTCCAGTAGCTCGGTGTCCTGCGTTTGACTTCGCCTACCGCATTCACGTCGCACTCTGACAGAATCACACACCACTCATGGTGTCGGCAGGAGAGGCGGTGCCAGCTGGATCTATGGAGGCACGCGTCGAACACCAAGCGGCCATTATCCAGGCTCTCGGCACCGCCATGGAACGGGTGGGAAAGGGGGGGTCTACCTATACCCCCTCGAACGATACCACCACCATCGGCGATGCCCATCGTTTCACCTCCGGGGTCCAGTGGGATTCGGCTCTCGCTCCCGAGGGCTTATGATGGCACAACGGCCGGGTGCCAGGGTTTCCTACTCCAGGTTGAACTCTACCTAGCAACCATTCACCCGGCGCCCTCGGGATACGAGAGCGTGTCCGCCCTCATCTCCTGTCTGTCCGGCAAGGCGCTGGAGTGGGCCAACGCCGAGTGGGGTGGGATAGACGCCGCTACGGTCAGCTATGCGGAGTTCACCCGCCGCTTCCGGGCAGTATTCGATCATCCACCAGAGGGTAAAGCGGCAGGTGAGCGTCTATTCCACCTTAGACAGGGGAGGAGGAGCGCGCAGGAGTTCGCGCTGGACTTCAGGACGCTGGCTGCCAACGCTGGATGGAATGAGAGGGCCCTCATCGACCACTATAGATGTAGCCTGAGGGAGGACGTGCGTCGGGAATTGGCCTGCAGGGACACCAACCTCAGCTTTGATCAACTTGTGGACATGTCAATTCGCCTGGATACCCTGTTGGCTACCCGCGGACGTCCGGATTCGGGGCCGTCCATTCCATCCCCCAGCACTTCCGAGCCAACCCCTATGGAGCTCGGGGGTACTAGTGCTAGGGAGACCAGGAGGGAGTCCAGGAGGGAGGCCGTCCCCTGCACCAACTGTGGCCGCAGAGGACACACTGCTGGTCGGTGCTGGGGAGGGTCTCCTAGGAATCGAGGCAGTGGGCGACGCACTAATGAGTCATTCCAGGTTAGTAGGCACCCAACTCACCCAGAGCTCTCTGCTGATCATATGTGTATTAAAGTGGTGTTTCCTGAGGTTTCTCCTCACTCCCAGCATAAGGCGCTAGTAGATTCAGGCGCAGCTGGGAATTTTATCGATCGCCAGTTCACCTATAAGTTAGGGATTTCTATCGTACCTGTTGATGTGCCCTTCCCTATTCATGCCCTAGATAGCCGCCCTTTGGGGTCAGGATTGATTAGGGAAGTCACGGCGCCTCTCCGGATGAAAACGCAGGAGGGCCATTAAGGATATATTATGTTTGTATTTGATTGATTCTCCTGCGTTTCCCGTGGTGTTGGGGCTTCCCTGGTTAACATCTCATGACCCCAACATTTCATGGCAGCAGAGAGCTCTCAAGAGATGGTCTGATCATTGTACTGGGCGGTGGGTAGGCGTTTCCGTAGGGGCAACGACGGTGGAAAGCCCGAACCATGTTCCCACCTTGCACATTCCACCTGAGTATGCCGATTTGGCAATCGCCTTCAGTAAGAAGAAGGCGACGCAATTACCACCTCATCGACAGGGGGATTGTGCGATAGACCTCCAAATAGGCGTTGCGCTTCCACGTAGTCACGTGTATCCTCTGTCTCAGGAGGAGACGGCCGCTATGGAGACCTACGTTACCGAATCTCTGAGACAGGGTTACATATGGCCGTCCACTTGGAGATGGAGATTGACCGCGTTTCTGCAGTGCGTATTTGGCAGACTCCCACCACGGTAAAGGAGGTGCAGCGCTTCTTGGGTTTTGCCAATTACTACCAGAGGTTATCCGGGGCTTTGGACAGGTAGCAGCTCCCATTACCTCTCTGCTAAAGGGGGGTCCGGTGCGCCTGCAGTGGTCGGCTGAGGCGGACAGGGCGTTTAAACGTCTGAAGGACCTGTTTACCTCGGCTCCGGTGCTGGCGCATCCGGATCCCTCTTTGGCATTCCAGGTGGAGGTGGACGCTTCCGAGGCTGGGATCGGCGCTGTGCTGTCTCAGCGCTCGGGTACGCCACCTAAACTCCGCCCCTGTGCTTTCTATTCTAAGAAGCTCAAATCAAATCAAATCAAATTTTATTGGTCACATGCGCCGAATACAACAGGTGCAGACATTACAGTGAAATGCTTACTTACAGCCCTTAACCAACAGTGCATTTATTTTAAACAAAAAAAGTAAGAATAAAACAACAACAAAAAAGTGTTGAGAAAAAAAAGAGCAGAAGTAAAAAATAAAGTGACAGTAGGGAGGCTATATATACAATAGAATAAAGTGACAGTAGGGAGGCTATATATACAGGGGGGTACCGTTGCATAGTCAATGTGCGGGGGCACCGGCTAGTTGAGGTAATATGTACATGTGGGTAGAGTTAAAGTGACTATGCATAAATACTTAACAGAGTAGCAGCAGCGTAAAAAGGATGGGGTGGGGGGGCGTGGCTGAATGCAAATAGTCCGGGTAGCCATGATTAGCTGTTCAGGAGTCTTATGGCTTGGGGGTAGAAGCTGTTGAGAAGTCTTTTGGACCTAGACTTGGCACTCCGGTACCGCTTGCCGTGCGGTAGCAGAGAGAACAGTCTATGACTAGGGTGACTGGAGTCTTTGACAATTTTGAGGGCCTTCCTCTGACACCGCCTGGTATAGAGGTCCTGGATGGCAGGGAGCTTTGCCCCAGTGATGTACTGGGCCGTACGCACTACCCTCTGTAGTGCCTTGCGGTCAGAGGCCAAGCAGTTGCCATACCAGGCGGTGATGCAACCAGTCAGGATGCTCTCGATGGTGCAGCTGTAGAATTTTTTGAGGATCTGAGGACCCATGCCAAATCTTTTTAGTCTCCTGAGGGGGAATAGGCTTTGTCGTGCCCTCTTCACGACTGTCTTGGTGTGTTTGGACCATGATAGTTCGTTGGTGATGTGGACACCAAGGAACTTGAAGCTCTCAACCTGTTCCACTACAGCCCCGTCGATGAGAATGGGGGCGTGCTCAGTCCTCTTTTTTTTCCTGTAGTCCACAATCATCTCCTTTGTCTTGGTCCCGTTGAGGGAGAGGTTGTTGTCCTGGCACCACACGGCCAGATCTCTGACCTCCTCCCTATAGGCTGTCTCATCGTTGTCGGTGATCAGGCCTACCACTGTTGTGTCGTCGGCAAACTTAATGATGGTGTTGGAGTCGTGCCTGGCCATGCAGTCATGGGTGAACAGAGAGTACAGGAGGGGACTGAGCACGCACCCCTGAGGGGCCCCCGTGTTGAGGATCAGTGTGGCAGATGTGTTGTTACCTACCCTTACCACCTGGGGGCGGCCCGTCAGGAAGTCCAGGATCCAGTTGCAGAGGGAGGTGTTTAGTCCCAGGATCCTTAGCTTAGTGATGAGCTTTGAGGGCACTATGGTGTTGAATGCTGAGCTGTAGTCAATGAATAGCATTCTCACGTAGGTCCGGCGGAGTGCAATTATGACGTGGGGGACAGGGAGCTGCTAGCTGTGGTTCAAGCCCTGAAGGTGTGGAGACATTGGCTTGAAGGGGCTAAACACCCTTTTCTCAATCTGACTGACCATCGTAACCTGCAGTAAATTCGGGCAGCGAGGAGGCTGAATCCTCGCCAGGCAAGGTGGGCTATGTTTCTCTCCCGCTTTGTATTTAAGCTCACCTATAGACCAGGGTCACAGAACGCTAAGGCAGACGCCCTGTCCCGACGATATGACACAGAGGAGAGGTCCATTGAGCCCACTCCCATACTTCCGGAGTCTTGTCTGGTGGCACCGGTGGTGTGGGAGGTTTATGCGGAAATCGAGCTGGCGTTACGTTCCGATCCTACTCCTCCACAGTGTCCATAGGGTCGGAAGTACGTGCCGCTCGAGGTTCGCGATCATTTGATATACTGGGCTCACACGTCACCCTCCTCTGGTCATCCGGGTATTGGTCGGACAGTGCACTGCCTTAGTGGGAAGTACTGGTGGCCTACTTTAGCGAAGGACGTGAGGGTTTATGTTTCCTCCTGCTCGGTGTGCGCCCAGTGTAAGGCGCCTAGACACCTGCCCAGGAGGAAGTTACAACCCCTGGGCAGGTGTCTAGGTCCCACCTATTGGTGGATTTTGTCACGGACCTTCCCCCCTCCCAGGGGAACACTACGATCTTGGTCGTTGTGGATCGGTTTTCTAAAGCCTGCTGTCTCATTCCCCTGCCAGGTCTCCCTACTGCCCTACAAACCTCTGAGGCCCTGTTTACACACGTCTTCCGGCACTATGGGGTGCCTGAGGATATAGTGTCTGATCGGGGTCCCCAGTTCACCTCTAGAGTCTGGAGGGCGTTTATGGAACGTCTGAGGGTCTCGATTAGCCTTACCTCAGGTTATCACCCCGAGAGTAATGGGCAGGTGGAGAGGGTGAACCAGGATGTGGGTAGGTTTCTGAGGTCTTATTGCCAGGACCGGCAGGAGGAGTGGCCGGGATATATTCCCTGGGCGGAGATAGCCTAAAACTCACTCCGCCATTCGTCCACTAACCTTACGCCTTTCCAGTGTGTGCTAGGTTATCAGCCGGTTCTGGCACCTTGGCATCAGAGCCAGACCGAAGCCCCTGCGGTGGACGAGTGGTTTCGGCACTCGGAAGAAACTTGGAACGCTGCGCATGTCCATCTGCAGTGGGCTATCAGGTGGCAAAAGGCGAGCGCCGATCGCCACCGCAGTGAGGCTCCGGTGTATGCACCGGGAGATCGGGTCTGGCTCTCGACCCGAAATCTGCCCCTTCGCCTGCCCTGCCGGAAGCTGGGTCGGTGGTTTGTGGGACCATTTGAAGTCCTGAGGAGACTGAACGAGGTATGCTATAGGTTACAACTGCCCATTAATTACCGCATTAACCCCTCGTTCCATGTGTCTCTCCTCAGGCCGGTGGTGGCTGGTCCACTCCAGGAGATTGAGGTACGAGAGGCTCCTCCGCCCCCGTTGGACATCGAGGTGGCTCCGGCATACTCAGTCCGTTTCATCTTGGATTCGAGGCGTCGGATGGGGGGCCTGCAGTATCTCGTGGAGTGGGAGGGGTACGGTCAGGAGGAACGGTGCTGGGTCCCCAGGAGGGACATCCTAGATCCCTCCATGTTGAGGGACTTCCACCGGAGTCATCCGACTCGCCCTGCTCCGCGTCCTCCTGGCCGTCCCCGAGGCCGGGGTCGGCGCACGGTTGGAGCCGCGCGTCAAGGGGGGGGTACTGTCACGGAATCAGCCGAGGCTGCTCCTGCTCCTTGCTCGGGCAGGCTTCGGCGTTCGTCATCCCCGGAGTACTAGCTGCCACCGATCTATGTTTCTGTGTTTGACTTGTTTTGTCTTGATTGTGTACACCTGTTTCCTATTATGTTGTATTATATTCCCTATTTAACTTTCTGTCGTTCATTGTGTGTTGTGTGTGATTGTTTTCGTCATTTTCGGCAGTTGCTAGTGTGCAGGTATTTCCCCTCCCTGTTTGGAGGTTGTTTTGTATTCTGATTACTTTGTTAGTAAAGTATCGTTTCCAGTAGCTCGGTGTCCTGCGTTTGACTTCGCCTACCGCATTCACGTCGCACTTTGACAGGAACAATCATGCCATAACATCACACTATAACTTTATGAGAGCATTGTGGGAATATTCCTTGCTTGTTGTTATTGCTGTTTTTAATAACATCTCTATCAACATTAGCAGAACGTTCCTATAATGTTTTCTCAGAACCATTTCTATTCCTCTTATATTTTGTTGTATGTTCTAAAAACATTACTGGTACGTTGTGTTACTACATTCCCTGGAAACCTAATGAGAACTTTTGGGAATGTTCTGTGGTGGTTGATACAGATGTTGTGCACAACATTTTAGTGAACGTTAGGAGAACATTCCAAGGATATGTCATCGATAACATTTTCAGATTTGTTTTTGGAGGGGGTTGCACTGTAATGCATTGGGGCGGGCTGCTGGCTTGACCTCAGCTGGGAATAGAATGTATTGGAGCGGGCTGCTGGCTTGACCTCAGCTGGGAATAGAATGTATTGGAGCGGGCTGCTGGCTTGACCTAGTCTATCAAACATATGTTGTGTTTCAGTCAAACAAATAAGACAGCAACAACCAGGTAAGAACGTGGTAAATACCAATGTAGCTGTTAAGGACAACAAATCCAATCAACAAAACAAAACAAAACAAACCAAAGCCAAGTTGGCCAAGCGGTATCAACGATGGCATCAAACCATCCCCAAGCAAGAGGGCGCTCGTGGGGAGAGGTTTACGGAAATGGATGTTGACTAGTTGAAATCCATCAATGAAAGGCTTGCCAAACTTGATATCGTGGATATACTATGAGAGGACATCAATACATTATGTGCCAGTCTAGAATTCAGCCAATGTCAGATTGATGATCTAAGGAAAGAGAACACAGTGCTGAAAGGTACTGTAGACTCTATACTGTAGACGCTATACTGTAGACTCTATACTGTAGACTCT
Source organism: Coregonus sp. 'balchen' (assembly GCA_902810595.1). NCBI lineage: Eukaryota > Metazoa > Chordata > Actinopteri > Salmoniformes > Salmonidae > Coregonus > Coregonus sp. 'balchen'. Next base: position 2,605,794 of record LR778261.1, read on the forward strand.
ATTCTGTAGACTCTATACTGTAGACTCTATTCTGTAGACTCTATTCTGTAGACTCTATACTGTAGACTCTATACTGTAGACTCTATACTGTAGACTCTATACTGTATACTGTAGACTCTATACTGTAGACTCTATACTGTAGACTCTATTCTGTAGACTCTATACTGTAGACTCTATTCTGTAGACTCTATACTGTAGACTCTATTCTGTACACTCTATACTGTATACTGTAGACTCTATTCTGTAGACTCTATTCTGTAGACTCTATACTGTAGACTATATTCTGTAGATTCTATACTGTAGACTCTATTCTGTAGACTCTATACTGTAGACTCTATTCTGTAGACTCTATTCTGTACACTCTATACTGTATACTGTAGACTCTATTCTGTAGACTCTATTCTGTAGACTCTATTCTGTAGACTCTATTCTGTAGACTCTATTCTGTAGACTCTATTCTGTACACTCTATACTGTATACTGTAGACTCTATTCTGTAGACTCTATACTGTAGACTATATTCTGTAGACTCTATTCTGTAGACTCTATACTGTAGACTCTATATCTGTAGACTCTATTCTGTAGACTCTATACTGTAGACTCTATTCTGTAGACTCTATACTGTAGACTATATTCTGTAGACTCTATACTGTAGACTCTATTCTGTAGACTCTATTCTGTAGACTCTATTCTGTAGACTCTATTCTGTAGACTCTATACTGTAGACTCTATCCTGTAGACTCTATTCTGTAGACTCTATTCTGTAGACTCTATTCTGTAGACTCTATTCTGTAGACTCTATACTGTAGACTCTATTCTGTAGACTCTATACTGTAGACTCTATTCTGTAGACTCTATACTGTAGACTCTATTCTGTAGACTCTATTCTGTAGACTCTATTCTGTAGACTCTATTCTGTAGACTCTATACTGTAGACTCTATACTGTAGACTCTATACTGTAGACTCTATACTGTAGACTCTATACTGTAGACTCTATACTGTAGACTCTATACTGTAGACTCTATTCTGTAGACTCTATTCTGTAGACTCTATACTGTAGACTCTATACTGTAGACTCTATTCTGTAGACTCTATACTGTAGACTCTATACTGTAGACTATATTCTGTAGACTCTATTCTGTAGACTCTATACTGTAGACTCTATACTGTAGACTCTATACTGTAGACTCTATTCTGTACACTCTATTCTGTAGACTCTATACTGTAGACTCTATACTGTACACTCTATTCTGTAGACTCTATACTGTAGACTCTATACTGTAGACTCTATACTGTAGACTCTATACTGTAGACTCTATACTGTAGACTCTATACTGTAGACTCTATTCATTACAAGGTGGAGATGGTGCAACGGGAAAACAAACAACTTAAAGAAACCTTGCTTGATGTACCAGTGTCGATCAATGCGGGGCAATCTAATCTTTTCAGGGATACCGGAGAATGACAACAGCAGAAGCTGTGAGGAAACTGCCTGAGACTTTATGTAAACTCATCTGAAACTGCCCTCAGATGTCGTGCGTAATGTCACTTTCTCCAGAGTCTATAGAATGGGTAAGGCCTCTGGGAATTGGCCAGAGTCCATAGAATGGGTAAGTCCTCTGGGAATTGGCCACAGTCCATAGAATGGGTAAGTCCTCTGGGAATTGACCAGTGTCCATAGAATGGGTAAGTCCTCTGGGAATTGACCAGTGTCCATAGAATGAGTAAGTCCTCTGGGAATTGGCCAGAGTCCATAGAATGGGTAAGTCCTCTGGGAATTTACCAGAGTCCATAGAATGGGTAAGTCCTCTGGGAATTGGCCAGAGTCCATAGAATAGGTAAGGCCTCTGGGAATTGGCCAGAGTCCATAGAATGGGTAAGACCTCTGGGAATGTATTGCATGTTTTGAACATTTTAAGAAAAAGGAAATGGCAGAGAACTCAGAAACACTGATTTTGGAATGAATGATCACTTCCCCACGGAGATCAATGAAAGGAGAAACAACTGTATCCCATCATGAAGGAAAAGCGTTGCCTGAATCAATGAGTCTCCTTGGTAACAGATAAACAGGCAACTGTATCGGGACTCTAGAGTAACTATTTTAATCCAATGTCCAAATCTGAGTTTGTGTGTTGTAGTGTGTCATGACATTTACATTACATTTACGTCATTTAGCAGACTCTCTTATCCAGAGCGACTTACAAATTGGTGCATTCACCTTATAGCCAGTGGGATAACCACTTTACAATATGTTTTTTTTTCTTTTTTCTTTGGGGTGGGGTAAGGGGGGGCAGAAGGATTACTTTATCCTATCCCAGGTATTCCTTAAAGAGGTGGGGTTTCAAGTGTCTCCGGAAGGTGGTGAGTGACTCCGCTGTCCTGGCGTCGTGATGGAGCTTGTTCCACCATTGGGGTGCCAGAGCAGCGAACAGTTTTGACTGGGCTGAGCAGGAACTGTGCTTCCGTAGAGGTAGGGGGGCCAGCAGGCCAGAGGTGGATGAACGCAATGCCCTCGTTTGGGTGTAGGGACTGATCAGAGCCTGAAGGTACGGAGGTGCCGTTCCCCTCACAGCTCCGTAGGCAAGCACCATGGTCTTGTAGCAGATGCAAGCTTCAACTGGAAGCCAGTGGAGTGTGCGGAGGAGCGGGGTGACGTGAGAGAACTTGGGAAGGTTGAACACCAGATGGGCTGCGGCATTCTGGATGAGTTGTAGGGGTTTAATGGCACAGGCAGGGAGCCCAGCCAACAGCGAGTTGCAGTAATCCAGACGGGAGATGACAAGTGCCTGGATTAGGACCAGTGCCGCTTCCTGTGTAAGGTAGGGTCGTACTCTCCGAATGTTGTAGAGCATGAACCTACAGGATCGGGTCACAGCCTTGATGTTAGCGGAGAACGACAGGGTGTTGTCCAGGGTCACGCCAAGGCTCTTCGCACTCTGGGAGGAGGATACAACGGAGTTGTCAACCGTGATGGCAAGATCATGGAACGGGCAGTCCTTTCCCGGGAGGAAGAGCAGCTCCGTGTTGCCGAGGTTCAGCTTGAGGTGGTGATCCGTCATCCACACTGATATGTCTGCCAGACATGCAGAGATGCGATTCGCCACCTGGTTATCAGAAGGGGGAAAGGAGAAGATTAGTTGTGTGTCGTCTGCGTAGCAATGATAGGAGAGGCCATGTGAGGATATGACAGAGCCAAGTGACTTGGTGTATAAAGAGAATAGGAGAGGGCCTAGAACTGAGCCATGGGTGCACCAGTGGTGAGAGCACGTGGTGCGGAGACAGATTCTCGCCACGCCACTTTGTAGGAGCGACCGGTCAGGTAGGACGCAATCCAAGAGTGAGCCGCGCCGGAGATGCCCAACTCGGAGAGGGTGGAGAGGAGGATCTGATGGTTCACAGTATCAAAGGCAGCAGACAGGTATAGAAGGACAAGAGCAGAGGAGAGAGAGTTAGCTTTAGCAGTGCGGAGAGCCTCCATGACACAGAGAAGAGCAGTCTCAGTTGAATGACCAGTCTTGAAACCTGACTGGTTTGGATCAAGAAGGTCATTCTGAGAGAGATAGCAAGAGAGTTGGCTAAAGACGGCACAGTCAACTTAGTGTATGAAAATTCCTTACCAAATGGAATTGTGATACAGTGACAACTTCAACTATAATGAATACATGCTCTATTGATCTTCACTTGACAAGGAAAGGGTTGCATATACAGTTGAAGTCGGAAGTTTACATACACCTTAGCCAAATACATTTAAACTCAGTTTTTCACAATTCCTGACATTTAATCCTAGTAAAAATTCCCTGTCTTAGGTCAGTTAGGAGCACCACTTTATTTTAATTATGTGAAATGTCAGAATAATAGTAGAGAGAATTATTTATTTAAGCTTTTATTTCTTTCATCACATTCCCAGTGGGTCAGAAGTTTACATACACTCAATTAGTATTTGGTAGCATTGCCTTTAAATTGTTTAACTTGCATCAAACGTTTCGGGTAGCCTTCCACAAGCTTCCCTAAATTAGTTGGGTGAATTCTGGCCCATTCCTCCTGACAGAGCTGGTGTAATTGAGTCAGGTTTGTAGATGAGATGTTGCTTCAATATATCCACATAATTTTCCTTCCTCATGATGCCATCTATTTTGTGAAGTGCACCAGTCCCTCCTGCAGCAAAGCACCCCCGCAGCATGATGCTGCCACCCCCGTGCTTCACGGTTTGGATGGGGTTCTTCGGCTTGCAAGCGACCACCTTTTTCCTCCAAACATAACAACGGTCATTATGGGCAAACAGTTCTATTTTTGTTTCATCAGACCAGAGCACATTTCTCCAAAAAGTACGATCTTTGTCCCCATGTGCAGTTGCAAACCGTAGTCTGGCTTTTTTATGGTGGTTTTGGAGCAGTGGCTTCTTCCTTGCTGAGTGGCCTTTCAGGATATGTCGATATAGGACTTGTTTTACTGTGGATATAGATACTGTTGTACCTGTTTCATCCAGCATCTTCACAAGGTCTTTTGCTGTTGTTCTGTGATTGATTTGCACTTTTTGCACCAAAGTATGTTAATCTCTAGGAGACAGAAGGCGTCTCCTTCCTGAGCGGTATGACGGCTGCGTGGTCCAATGGTGTTTATACTTGCGTACTATTGTTTTTACAGATGAATGTGGTACCTTAAGGCATTTGGAAATTGCTCCCAAGGATGAACCAGACTTGTGGAGGTCAAAACAATTTTTTCTGAGGTCTTGGCTGATTTCTTTGATTATCCCATGATGTCAAGCAAAGAGGCACTGAGTTTGAAGGTAGGCCTTGAAATACACCCACAGGTACACCTCCAATTGACTCGAATGATGTCAATTAGCCTATCAGAAGCTTCTAAAGCCATGCCATCATTTTCTGGAATTTTCCAAGCTGTTTAAAGGCACAGTCAACTTAGTGTATGACAATTCCTTACCAAATGGAATTGTGATACAGTGAATTATAAGTGAAATAATCTGTCTATAATTTCCAATTGTTGGAAAAATTACTTGTGTCATGCACAAAGTAGATGTCCTAACCGACTTGGCAAAAACTATAGTTTGTTAACATGAACTTTGTGGAGTGGTTGAAAAACAAGTTTTAATGACTCCAACCTAAGTGTATGTAAACTTCCGACTTCAACTATATGTCCATTATATGAAATCCAAATAAAAATACATTTAAATGCCAGGTTGTAATGCAACAAAATAGGAAAAACGCCAAGGGGGATGAATACTTTTGCAAGGCACTGTAAGAGACACACATTCAGTAAATACTGGGAATAGAGTGTCCACCATCTATGTGTTATCCATTCAGTAAATACTGGGAACAGATTGTCCACCATCTATGTGTTATCCATTCAGTAAATACTGGGAATAGATTGTCCTCCATCTATGTGTTATCCATTCAGTAAATACTGGGAACAGATTGTCCACCATCTATGAGTTATCCATTCAGTAAATACTGGGAACAGATTGTCCACCATCTATGTGTTATCCTTCAGTAAATACTGGGAATAGATTGTCCACCATCTATGTGTTATCCATTCAGTAAATACTGGGATTAGATTGTCCACCATCTATGTGTTATCCATTCAGTTAAATACTGGGAATAGATTGTCCACCATCTATGTGTTATCCATTCAGTAAATACTGGGAATAGATTGTCCACCATCTATGTGTTATCCATTCAGTAAATACTGGGAATAGATTGTCCACCATCTATTGTTATCCATTCAGTTAAATACTGGAATAGATTGTCCACCATCTATGTGTTTATCCATTCAGTAAATACTGGGAAAAGATTGTCCACCATCTATGTTTTCCCCATTCAGTAAATACCGGGAATAGATTGTCCACCCATCTATGTGTTATCCATTCAGTAATACTGGGAATAGATTGTCCACCATCTATTTGTTATCCATTCAGTAAATACTGTGAATAGATTGTCCACCACTATTGTTATCCATTCAGTAAATACGGGAATCGATTGTCCACCATCTATGTGTTATCCATCAGTAAATACTGGGAATAGATTGTCCACCATCTATGTGTTCCATTCCAGTAAATACTGGGAATAGATTTGTAACCACATGTGTTACCATTTCAGTTTAAAATACTGGGAATAGATTGTCCACCATCTATGTGTTATCCATTCAGTAAATATTGGAATAGATTGTCCACAATCTATGTGTATCCATCAGTAAACTACTCGGGGGAATAGATTTGTCCAGCATCTATGTGTTATCATTCAGTAAATACAGGGAATAGATTGTCCACCCATCTATGTTTTATCCCTCAGTAAATACTGGGCATAGATTGTCCACAATCTATGTGTTATCAATTCAAAGTTAAATTACTGGGAATAGATTGTCACATCTATGTTGTATACATTCAGGAAATACTTGGGAATAAGATTGTCCACATCTATGGGTTATCCATTCAGTAAATACTGGGAACAGATTGTCCACCATCTATGTGTTCCATTCAGTAAAATACAGGGAAAGATTGTCCACCCTCTATGTGTATCCAGTCAGTAATACAGGGAATGACTTTTGTCCACCATCTATGTGTTATCCATTTTCAGTACATGACAGGGAATAGATTGTCCCACATTATGTGTTTATCCATTCAGTAAATATGTGAATGATTGCTCCACCTCTATGTGTTATCCATTCAGAAATACTGGGAAATAGATTGTCCACCATCTATGTGTTATCCATTCAGTAAATACAGGGATTAGATGGTCCACATCTATTGTTATCCATTCCAGTAAATACTGGGAACAGATGTGTCCTCCACTATGTGTTATCCATTCAGTAAATGACTGGGAATAGATGTCCACAATTCTTGTGTTATCCATTCAGTAAATACTGGGAATAGATTGTCCTCAATCTATGTGTTAGCCATTCACTAAATACTGGGAATAGAGTGCTCCACCATCTATGTGTATCCATTCAGTAAAATAACTGGGAATAGATTGTCCACCATCTATGTGTTATCCATTCAGTAAATACTGGGAATAGATTGTCCACCATCTATGTGTTATCCATTCAGTAAATACTGGGAATAGATTGTCCACCATCTATGTGTTATCCATTCAGTAAATACTGGGAATAGATTGTCCACCATCTATGTGTTATCCATTCAGTAAATACTGGGAATAGATTGTCCACCATCTATGTGTTATCCATTCAGTAAATACAGGGAATAGATTTCCACCATCTTATGGGTTATCCATTCAGTAAATACTGGGAACAGATTGTCCTCCATCTATGTGTTATCCATTCAGTAAATAACTGGGGAATAGATTGTCAACCATCTATGTGTTTATCCCATTCGTTAAATCTGGGAACAGATTTCCTCATCTATGGCTTATCAATTCATAAACACTGGGAATAGATGTCCACCATTTGTGTTATACATTCCCAGTAAAATACTGGGAATAGGATTGTTCCTCATCGATGTTTTGGGGGGTTATCCTTCACTAAAATACGGGGAATAGATTGTTTTCCACCATATATGTGTTATCCATTCGGTAAAAATACTGGGATTAGATGGTCCTCACCATCTATGTGTTATCCATTCAGTAAATAAGGGATTAGATTGTCCACCATCTATGTGCTATCCCATTCAGTAAAATACAGGGAATAGATTGTCCACCATCTATGTGTATCCATTCGTAGATACTGGGAAGAATAGAGATTGTCCTCCATCTATGTGTTATTCCATTCCGTAAATTACAGGGAATAGATTGTTCCACCATTATGTGTTATCCATTCAGTAAATACTGGGAAATAGGATGTCCACCATCTATGTGTTATCCAGTCAGTAAATACTGGGATTAGATTGTCCACCATTCTATGGGTTATCCATTCAGTAAATACTGGGATTGATTGTCCACTATCTATGTGGTATCCATTCAGTCAATACTGGGAATAAGATTGTCCACCATCTATGTGTTATCCATTCAGTAAATACTGGGGTAATAGATTTGCCACCATCTATGTGTTATCCATTCAGTTAAAATAGGGAATAGATGTCCACCATCTATGTGTTTATACCATTCCAGTAAATACTGGGGAATAGATGTCCACCATTCTATGTGTTATCCATCAGAAATACAGGGATTAGATTGGTCCACCATATATGTTGTTATCCATTTCAGTAACTACTGGGAACAGATTGTCCACCATCTATGTGTTATCCATTCAGTAAATACTGGGAAAGATTGTCCTCCCCATCTATGGGTTATCCAGGCACCTAAATACTGGAGAATAAGTTGTCCACCATCTAGTGTTATCCATTCAGTAAATACGGGGAGTTTAGATTGTCCAAACCATTCTATGGTGTATCCATTCAGTAAATACTGGGATTAGATTGTCCACCATTCTATGTGTATCCATTCAGTTAAATTTACTGTGCATAGATTGTCACCAATCTATGTGTTATCCTTCAGTACAACTGGGAATGATTGCCACCATCTAGGTTATCCATTCAGTACATACAGGGATTAGAGTGTCCACCCATCTATGTGTTATCCCTTCAGTAAATCTGGGAACAGATTGTCATCCATCTATGTGTTCATCCAATTCAGTAAATACTGGGAAAGATTGTCCACCATCTATGTGTTATCCATTCAGTAAATACTGTCATAGATTGTTCCACCATCTATGTGTTATCCATTCAGTGAAGTACTGGGAATAGAATGTCCCCATTAGTGTATCCATCAGTAAATACTGGGAATAGATGTCCACCATCTATGTGGTAATCCATTCAAGTAATATGGGACAGATGTCCACCATCTGTGTTATACATTCAGTAAATACAGGATAGATTGTCCACCATCTTGTGTTACCATTCAGTAGAAATACAGGGAGGAATAGATGTCCCACCATCTATGTGTTATCCATTCAGTAATACAGGGAATAGATTGTCCACCATATATGTGTTACCATTCAGTACATACTGTGAATAGATTGTCCACCCTCTATGTGTTATCATTCAGTTAAATACTGGGATAAGATTGTCCACCATCTAGTGTTATCAATTCAGTAAAACAGGATAGATTGTCACCCTCTATGTGTTATCCATTTTCAGTTAAAATACTGGAAAACAGATTGTCCTCCATTCTATGTGTTATCCATTCGGTAAATAAAGGGAATAGATTGCCACCATTATTGTTATACCACTCAGTAAATACTGGGAATCGAGTGTCCACATCTATGTGTTATCCATTCAGTAAATAATGGATGGATTGTCCCCATCTATGTGTGTTCCATTCAGTAAATTACTGGGTTAGATTGTCCACTATCTAGTGTTATCCGTCAGTAAATACTGGGAATAGATTGTCCACCATCTATGTGTTATCTCAGTAACTTAGGGAAAGTTGTCCACCCATCCCTATGTGTTATCCATTCAGAAATACAGGGATAGATGTCCACCATCTAGTGTTTATCCATTCAGTAACTACTGGGAAACTAGATTGCCCACATCTATGTGTAATCCATCAGAAATACAGGGATTAGATGTCCACCATCTATGTGTTATCCATTCATGTTAAATACGGGGAACAGATTGTCCTCCCCAATTTTCTTTTTATGTGTTATCCATTCAGTTAAATTACTGGGAATGCTTGTCCACCATTCTATGTGTATCCATTCATAAATACCTGTGAATGATTGTCCACCATCTAGTGTTATCATTCAGTAAATACTGGCATAGATTGTCCACCATCTATTGTGTTATCCATTCAGTAAATAATGGGGAATAAGATTGTCCACCATTATGTGTTATCCATAAGTAAATACTGGGGAACAGATTGTCCACCATCTAGTGTAATCCATTCAGTTAAATAAAGGGAATAGATTGTTACACCAATTATGTGTTATCCATCAGTTAAAAACAGGGATTAGATGTCCACATCTTGTGTATATGCATTCAGTTGAAAGTACGGGAACAGATTGTCCTCATCTATGTGTTATCCATTCAGATAAATACTGGGAATAGATTGTCCACCATCTATGTGTTATCCACCCCATTAAGTAAAAATTACTGTGAAAAATAGATTGTCCACCATTTATGTGTTATCCATTCAGTAAATACTGGGAATAGATTGTCCACCATCTATGTGTTATCCATTCAGTAAATACTGGGAATAGATTGTCCTCCATCTATGTGTTATCCATTCACTAAATACTGGGAATAGATTGTCCACCATCTATGTGTTATCCATTCAGTAAATACTGGGATTAGATTGTCCACCATCTATGTGTTATCCATTCAGTAAATACTGGGATTAGATTGTCCACCATCTATGTGTTATCCATTCAGTAAATACAGGGAATAGATTGTCCACCATCTATGTGTTATCCATTCAGTAAATACTGGGAATAGATTGTCCTCCATCTATGTGTTATCCATTCAGTAAATACAGGGAATATTGTCCACCATCTATGTGTTATCCATTCAGTAAATACTGGGAATAGATTGTCCACCATCTATGTGTTATCCATTCAGTAAATACTGGGATTAGATTGTCCACCATCTATGTGTTATCCATTCAGTTAAATACTGGGAACAGATTGTCCTCCATCTATGTGTTATCCATTCAGTAAATACTGGGAATAGATTGTCCACCATCTATGTGTTATCCATTCAGTAAATACTGGGAATAGATTGTCCTCCATCTATGTGTTATCCATTCACTAAATACTGGGAATAGATTGTCCACCATCTATGTGTTATCCATTCAGTAAATACTGGGATTAGATTGTCCACCATCTATGTGTTATCCATTCAGTAAATACTGGGATTAGATTGTCCACCATCTATGTGTTATCCATTCAGTAAATACTGTGAATAGATTGTCCACCATCTATGTGTTATCCATTCAGTAAATACTGGGAATAGATTGTCCACCATCTATGTGTTATCCATTCAGTAAATACAGGGATTAGATTGTCCACCATCTATGTGTTATCCATTCAGTTAAATACTGGGAACAGATTGTCCTCCATCTATGTGTTATCCATTCAGTAAATACTGGGAATAGATTGTCCACCATCTATGTGTTATCCATTCAGTAAATACTGGGAATAGATTGTCCTCCATCTATGTGTTATCCATTCACTAAATACTGGGAATAGATTGTCCACCATCTATGTGTTATCCATTCAGTAAATACTGGGATTAGATTGTCCACCATCTATGTGTTATCCATTCAGTGTCAGAGTGTGGTGGGTGGAATAGTAGGAATCAGGTGCAGGAAACCAGGAGGACTTCAACAGATCTTTACTAGAGTCCAAACACAAAATAGGTCGCCAACCCAACCGGGTGGCGCGAACAATTACGCACGAAAACAACAGTGCGGTAACAACAAGAAAAGCGCACGCAGTGCGAGCTCTCGAAACACAAATACGAGAGAACCAAACACGTAGAGGCAAGCTGACATTCACATTTACAAGACAGTTGCTTTTAACACAGCACGTTGTAGTTCCGACTTCCACTGGAAGGAAATTTCATTTCAGTACGCCGCCCAAAAACCAGGAGTCATTTCACGAAGCCTTTGAGGCTGAAATCAATCGTGTCTCATTCACCAGTAGCTTCTCGAACGACCAAAACCAAAAACAGTAGTCCTACACACAGGAAGTACTTGGTCTGCTTCATTCGGACACCCGGCGAATGAAACCAGCGGACTTCCTGGTCCTCAACACAGTCCTCGTGGAACACCTGAGAAAACAGTGCATGACCCCATATCCCACACCTGCAGTATGAGCAGCCTTTCTGAACCCACCTCCATGGGAATGGTACCACCACTCCTGACCGTTCATGTATTCACAGTCCGGCCAGTAAATGTGGTGGCATGCACAAAGCTTCCCAAGATGCGGTACCACCTTTTTTACAGCGATTCGACTCGCTTGCGCTTGCAGTGAGGCGATGAACGGGTAGGACAAGGCCGCATCGCGATGTTTAGGTCCCCAGTAAGAGAGTTCATGCTCATTGAATGGTCAGGTATAGCGTGCTGGTCGGCTTCCATAGTCGACGTTTGGTCAATACGCTCTATGGTTTTGGTGCATTCAGATCTTCACACCTGCATCAATTGTAAACTGCCTTGCAGGCAACGCTGCCGACAGAAAACCACCACAACGGACAAGCAGCAGTTGGATAACGAGTGGTGAGCCCAGAAAGCGAAGTTGGGAAAGGACTATGGGCCTGGCAGACCCCCAGAAAAATGTTTAGGTGGGGGGCCACGTCGGGGCAGAAGGTGTACGGCCCAGGAGGAGTGCAAGAGGTTGGCAGATATGGCCGCCAGTTTAAGGGGGCCACTGGTTACGAAGGGGATGGAAAGTGTGGAGGCACGGCGAGAGGTACTGGGGGGTGTTTCCAGTCCGGTCCGGCCCGTTCCTGATCCCGTGTAGGGCCAGGGGTGTGTGTCCCCAGTGCGGTTCTGTCTGTCCCTGCTCAACGCACCAAGCCTACGGGGTGCGTCGCCAGCCCAGCTCGGCCTGTTCCTGCACCCCGCACCAAGTCTGTGGTGCGTTTCGCCAGCCCAGCCCGGCCTGTCCCTGCTCAACGCACCGAGCCTACGGGGTGCGTCGTCAGCCCTGTCCAGCCAGAGCCGTCCGCCAGACAGGATCAGCCAGAGCCTTCCGCCAGACAGGATCAGCCAGAGCCTTCCGCCAGCCATGAGCAGCCAGATCCTTCCGCCAGCCATGAGCAGCCAGATCCGTCAGCCAGCCATGAGCAGCCAGATCCGTCAGCCATCCATGAGCAGCCAGATCCGTCAGCCAGCCATGAGCAGCCAGATCCGTCAGCCAGCCATGAGCCGTCCAGCCAGGATCCGCCAGAGCCGTCCAGCCAGGATCCGCCAGAGCCGTCCAGCCGGGATCCGCCAGAGCCGTCCAGCCGGGATCCGCCAGAGCCTTCCAGCCGGGATCCGCCAGAGCCTTCCAGCCAGGATCCGCCAGAGCCGTCCAGCCAGGATCCACGCGCCAGGCCATGGGGCGCGTGTCGTCAGTCCGGTTCCGGCCCGGCGGGGCTGGGCAGGACCGGGGGTACTTTGGGGGGTTGGAGAGGTAAGGTGGGGAGGAAGCCCGGAGCCGGAGCCCGCCGCCGAGGAGGAATGCCCACCCAGCCCTCCCTGTTTGCTTGTAGTTAGGCGCGGTCGCAGTCCGCGCCTTTGGGGGGGGGGGTACTGTCACACTCCTGGTTCTAGGACTTTTTGTGTTTAGTCAGGGTGTTGTAGATTTCCGTGTGTTGTGTACTGTGGGGTAGTGTCTAGGGTGTTCGCGGTTCTATGTTTGGTCAGTGGACTCCCAATCGGAGGTAACGAGTGTCAGCTGTCGGCTCGTTATCTCTTGATTGGGAGCCATATTTAAATGTCTGTGTTCACCTTGTGGTTGTGGGTTTTTTGTTCTTTATTCAGTCGGTGTAAACTGAGGACGTCACGGATCGTGTTTGTTTTGTCGTGTGTTTCAAAATTAAAATCATCATGTTCACTCCCAACGCTGCGCTTTGGTCATACTTCATTGGCGACAATGACATTCAGTAAATACTGGGATTAGATTGTCCACCATCTATGTGTTATCCATTCAGTAAATACAGGGAATAGATTGTCCACCATCTATGTGTTATCCATTCAGTAAATACCTGGGAATAGATTGTCCTCCATCTATGTGTTATCCATTCAGTAAATACACGGGAATAGATTGTCCACCATCTATTTGTTTATCCATTCAGTTAAATACTGGGAATAGATTGTCCACCATCTATGTGTTATCCATTCAGTAAATACTGGGATTAGATTGTCCACCATCTATGTGTTATGCCATTCAGTAAATACTGGGATTAGATTGTCCACCATCTATGTGTTATCCATTCAGTAAATACTGGGAATAGATTGTCCACCATCTATGTGTTATCCATTCAGTAAATACTGGGAATAGATTGTCCACCATCTATGTGTTATCCATTCAGTAAATACAGGGAATAGATTGTCCACCATCTATGTGTTATCCATTCAGTAAATACTGTGAATAGATTGTCCACCATCTATGTGTTATCCATTCAGTAAATACTGGGAATAGATTGTCCACCATCTATGTGTTATCCATTCAGTAAATACAGGGATTAGATTGTCCACCATCTATGTGTTATCCATTCAGTTAAATACTGGGAACAGATTGTCCTCCATCTATGTGTTATCCATTCAGTAAATAGTGGGAATAGATTGTCCACCATATATGTGTTATCCATTCAGGAAATACTGGGAATAGATTGTCCTCCATCTATGTGTTATCCATTCACTAAATACTGGGAATAGATTGTCCACCATCTATGTGTTATCCATTCAGTAAATACTGGGATTAGATTGTCCACCATCTATGTGTTTATCCATTCAGTAAATACTGGGATTAGATTGTCCACCCATCTATGTGTTATCCATTCAGTAAATACAGGGAATAGATTGTCCAACCATCTATGTGTTACATTCAGTAAATACTGGGAATAGATTGTCCTCCATCTATGTGTTATCCATTCAGTAAATACAGGGAATAGATTGTCCACCATCTATGTGTTATCCATTCAGTAAATACTGGGAATAGATTGTCCACCATCTATGTGTTATCCATTCAGTAAATACTGGGATTATATTGTCCACCATCTATGTGTTATCAATTCAGTAAATACTGGGATAGATTGTCCACCATCATGTGTTATCCATTTAGTAAATACTGGGAATAGATTTTCCACCATCTATGTGTTATCCATTCAGTAAATACTGGGAATAGATTGTCCACCATCTTGTGTTATCCATTCAGTAAATACAGGGAATAGATTGTCCACCATCTATGTGTATCCATTCAGTAATACTGTGAATAGATTGTCCACCATCTATGTGTTATCCATTCAGTAAATACTGGGATTAGATTGTCCACCATCTATGATTATCCATTCAGTAAATACTGGGATTAGATGTCCACCATCTATGTGTTATCCATTCAGTAAATACAGGGAATAGATTGTCCACCATCTATGTGTTATCCATTTAGTAAATACTGGGAATAGATTGTCCTCCATCTATGTGTATCCTTCAGTAAACAGGGAAGATTGTCACCATCATGTGTCCATCAGTAATACTGGGAATAGATTGTCCACCATCTATGTGTTATCCATTCAGTAAATATGGGATTTGATGTCCACCCCCCTATGTGTTATCCATTCGTAAATACTGGGGAAAAGATTGTCCCCATCTATGTGTATCCATTCAGTAAATACAGGGAATAGATTGTCCACCATCTATTTTGTTTTCCATTCAGTAAATAATGTGAATAGATTGTCCACCATCTATGTGTTATCCATTCAGTAATACTGGAAAAGATTGTCCACCATCTATGTGTTATCCATTCAGTAAATACAGGGATTAGATTGTCCACCATCTAGGTTTTCATTCAGTTAAATACTGGGAACAGATTGTTTCCCCCATCATGGTTATCCATTCAGTAAATACTGGGAATAGATTGTCCCCATCTATGTGGGTTTTCCATTCAGTAAAAACTGGGGAAAAGATTGTCCTCCATCTATGTGTTATCCATTCAGTAAATACAGGGAATAGATTGTCCACCATCTATGTGTTATCCATTCAGTAAATACTGGGAATAGATTTTCCACCATCTATGTGTTATCCATTCAGTAAAATACTGGGGTTTGATTGTCCACCATCTATGTGTTATCCTTCAGTAAATACGGGAATAGATGTCTTATCATGTGTATCATTCGTAA
>LR778261.1:2621677-2644177 GCA_902810595.1 Coregonus sp. 'balchen'
CTATTCAAATTTGACAGTCAAAAGACAGGGACTTCAAAATGGCAGGTCAAAGGAACTGTTCAGATGTGTTAAATGGAATAGTAGCTTGCCTGAAATCTGGACTCTCACATAGCCTAATATAATGCGCTATTAACTCCTGCAGAGTTAAGCATTTCTTGCAGTAAAATGATACACCAAATGTACATTTTGACTCGGAACAGGAGTGGAGAAATATTATTTATTTATTTCAGCATCTTGAGAGAATTAATGTGCGGTTAGGGAACGTCTGTAAAGGGGCTATCTTTATCAGCATTATAAAACTGATAGTATTTTAACCACATAAAATATGCATCCAAGCTGAACTGAAATTCTCTCAGAAACATGTTGGGTAATTTTCACAGCTTTTCATTTCCTTACTAATATAATTTGGAAATTTTGCAAAAATAAATACATAATAATATATCATATCTTCCTGGTCCCTAAATATCCTTGCTGCACGAAAGAAGCAGAAATGAAAGAGAAAACTTTACCGATGTCAACTAGTTCATTCATTCTATCGATTTATGACATTATTCGGGTGAGAAAGTTTTTTTTAAAAACTATTCTAGGGCAACAAGGATTGACAGAAGAGAAGCTGCATGTTTCTAAACATCGAAAGTAGCCTACCAAAATGTCAGATAAGATACATAGTCCTATCTAAATAAACCAAAACATTGTTCCACCATCTCTGACTGTACAGAACATTTTCTATATTTGCAGGTTAAGGTCAGGTGCAGGCCTCAGATTTTCACTTTATCACATGCCTTCAGAAAGTATTCATACCCCTTGACGTTCCACATTTTATTGTGTTACAGTCTGAAATCTTTTTCATTTATTTTTCATTTACACACAATACCCCATAATGACAAAATTGAAAACAGGTTTTTAGAAATGTTTGCAAATGTATTGAAAATGAAATACATAAACATCTCATTTACATAAGTATTCACACCCCTGAGTCAATACATGTTAGAATCACCTTTGGCAGCGATTCTGGGCCTTGGTCAAAACTAGTGCACTATATAAGGAATAGGGTGCCATTAATATAGGTTAAATTAAATGTGAGACTCAACCAAAGGTATTGGAAATCAATCAGCATGTCTTCAGGACACCCAACCAGCCTCATATCCCCTGATCTCTATATCTAGCTGAGAGACATGACCAATAGAATGACAGAGTACTGAATATGTCCATCTTGCTGTATGCCCTTTGGACGAAGAGGAACACCAGGCACCATGCCATTTTATCACCATGCAGCTCTCTAAGATAAAGAACTCAATAGAATGTGAGAAGTTGCAATCCCAAATGGCACCCTATTCCCTATGTAGTTCACTACTTTTGACCAGAACCCTATGGGCCCTGGTCAAAACTAGTGCACTACATAGGGAATAAGGTGTCATGTGGTACCCAGTCAGAACATCATCATTATCTGTCCATTAGGAATGCAGCTCTTTCTGAGTCCGTGAGTCAACACATCACATTCCATCTACTGACAGGCTCAGTAGACCACTCAGCTCTCAGCTCCTGACATGCTCTCTCTTCTCATTGGAGGAAAATAGTAAACACAAGGCTCCAAATAGAGACCAATGAGACAGACTGTTGGTATATTGAGTAGATGTCAAATCAACTGTAATAAATGAGTGGAGTTGTGAGCACTGACCCAGCTGGAGTGTGTGTCTGTGTTTGTATGGGAGGATGTGAGCACTGACCCAGCTGGAGTGTGTGTCTGTGTCTGTATGGGAGGATGTGAGCACTGACCCAGCTGGAGTGTGTGTCTGTGTCTGTATGGGAGGATGTGATGTTGGTTTAGGCCTAACTGTTCCCCTGTAAACTATGGGAGTGCTTAGTAATGACATCCAGGTATGTTTGCTCTTCATTTTGCACAGTTAATCTGGAGCTCGGCTAGCGCTGGGTGAGGGGGATATGGTTCATCTGGAGCTCGGCTGGGTGAGGGGGATATGGTTCATCTGGAGCTCGGCTAGCGCTGGGTGAGGGGGATGTGGTTCATCTGGAGCTCGGCTGGGTGAGGGGGATGTGGTTCATCTGGAGCTCGGCTGGGTGAGGGGGATATGGTTCATCTGGAGCTCGGCTGGGTGAGGGGGATATGGTTCATCTGGAGCTCGGCTAGCGCTGGGTGAGGGGATGTGGTTCATCTGGAGCTCGGCTAGCGCTGGGTGAGGGGGATGTGGTTCATCTGGAGCTCGGCTGGGTGAGGGGGATGTGGTTCATCTGGAGCTCGGCTGGGTGAGGGGGATATGGTTCATCTGGAGCTCGGCTAGTGCTGGGTGAGGGGGATGTGGTTCATCTGGAGCTCGGCTAGCGCTGGGTGAGGGGGGTGTGGTTCTCCAGCCGATGAAGTGCTGGGCGCGGTTGGTTCTTTTTGGGGGTTGGTGGGGAGGGGATGGGCTGGGGGTACATAGTCACATGCGCAGATGCAAAACGCAGAACACCCCGGACGGTATTTACATTCCTGCAGCACGGTCATGCACTACCCTCATTCAGATCATACCTGCTGCAGCTAGAGGCCTAGAGTACTAGAGTCTGCTGCAGCCGTTATGGAGCAAGGCCTGGACCTGCTGCAGCTAGAGACCTAGAGGAGGGTTAGAAAGGCCTGGACCTGCTGCAGCTAGAGGTCTAGAGGCCTAGAGGAGGGTTAGAAAGGCCTGGACCTGCTGCAGCTAGAGACCTAGAGGAGGGTTAGAAAGGCCTGAACCTGCTGCAGCTAGAGACCTAGAGGAGGGTTAGAAAGGCCTGGACCTGCTGCAGCTAGAGGCCTAGAGGCCTAGAGGAGGGTTAGAAAGGCCTGGACCTGCTGCAGCTAGAGGCCTAGAGGAGGGTTAGAAAGGCCTGGACCTGCTGCAGCTAGAGACCTAGAGGAGGGTTAGAAAGGCCTGGACCTGCTGCAGCTAGAGACCTAGAGGAGGGTTAGAAAGGCCTGGACCTGCTGCAGCTAGAGACCTAGAGGAGGGTTAGAAAGGCCTGAACCTGCTGCAGCTAGAGACCTAGAGGCCTAGAGGAGGGTTAGAAAGGCCTGGACCTGCTGCAGCTAGAGACCTAGAGGCCTAGAGGAGGGTTAGAAAGGCCTGGACCTGCTGCAGCTAGAGACCTAGAGGAGGGTTAGAAAGGCCTGAACCTGCTGCAGCTAGAGGCCTAGAGGCCTAGTGGAGGGTTAGAAAGGCCTGGACCTGCTGCAGCTAGAGGCCTAGAGGAGGGTTAGAAAGGCCTGGACCTGCTGCAGCTAGAGACCTAGAGGCCTAGAGGAGGGTTAGAAAGGCCTGGACCTGCTGCAGCTAGAGGCCTAGAGACCTAGAGGAGGGTTAGAAAGGCCTGGACCTGCTGCAGCTAGAGGCCTAGAGGCCTAGAGGAGGGTTAGAAAGGCCTGGACCTGCTGCAGTTAGAGGCCTAGAGGCCTAGAGGAGGGTTAGAAAGGCCTGGACCTGCTGCAGCTAGAGGCCTAGAGGAGGGTTAGAAAGGCCTGAACCTGCTGCAGCTAGAGACCTAGAGGAGGGTTAGAAAGGCCTGGACCTGCTGCAGCTAGAGGCCTAGAGGCCTAGAGGAGGGTTAGAAAGGCCTGGACCTGCTGCAGCTAGAGACCTAGAGGCCTAGAGGAGGGTTAGAAAGGCCTGGACCTGCTGCAGCTAGAGACCTAGAGGAGGGTTAGAAAGGCCTGGACCTGCTGCAGCTAGAGACCTAGAGGAGGGTTAGAAAGGCCTGAACCTGCTGCAGCTAGAGGCCTAGAGGCCTAGAGGAGGGTTAGAAAGGCCTGGACCTGCTGCAGCTAGAGACCTAGAGGAGGGTTAGAAAGGCCTGAACCTGCTGCAGCTAGAGGCCTAGAGGAGGGTTAGAAAGGCCTGAACCTGCTGCAGCTAGAGACCTAGAGGAGGGTTAGAAAGGCCTGGACCTGCTGCAGCTAGAGGCCTAGAGGCCTAGAGGAGGGTTAGAAAGGCCTGAACCTGCTGCAGCTAGAGGCCTAGAGGAGGGTTAGAAAGGCCTGGACCTGCTGCAGCTAGAGGCCTAGAGGCCTAGAGGAGGGTTAGAAAGGCCTGGACCTGCTGCAGCTAGAGGCCTAGAGACCTAGAGGAGGGTTAGAAAGGCCTGAACCTGCTGCAGCTAGAGACCTAGAGGAGGGTTAGAAAGGCCTGGACCTGCTGCAGCTAGAGGCCTAGAGACCTAGAGGAGGGTTAGAAAGGCCTGGACCTGCTGCAGCTAGAGGCCTAGAGACCTAGAGGAGGGTTAGAAAGGCCTGGACCTGCTGCAGCTAGAGGCCTAGAGGCCTAGAGGAGGGTTAGAAAGGCCTGGACCTGCTGCAGCTAGAGACCTAGAGGCCTAGAGGAGGGTTAGAAAGGCCTGGACCTGCTGCAGCTAGAGACCTAGAGGAGGGTTAGAAAGGCCTGGACCTGCTGCAGCTAGAGGCCTAGAGGCCTAGAGGAGGGTTAGAAAGGCCTGGACCTGCTGCAGCTAGAGACCTAGAGGAGGGTTAGAAAGGCCTGGACCTGCTGCAGCTAGAGACCTAGAGGAGGGTTAGAAAGGCCTGGACCTGCTGTAGCTAGAGACCTAGAGGAGGGTTAGAAAGGTCTGAACCTGCTGCAGCTAGAGACCTAGAGGCCTAGAGGAGGGTTAGAAAGGCCTGGACCTGCTGCAGCTAGAGACCTAGAGGCCTAGAGGAGGGTTAGAAAGGCCTGGACCTGCTGCAGCTAGAGACCTAGAGGAGGGTTAGAAAGGCCTGGACCTGCTGCAGCTAGAGACCTAGAGGAGGGTTAGAAAGGCCTGAACCTGCTGCAGCTAGAGGCCTAGAGGCCTAGAGGAGGGTTAGAAAGGCCTGGACCTGCTGCAGCTAGAGACCTAGAGGAGGGTTAGAAAGGCCTGGACCTGCTGCAGCTAGAGACCTAGAGGAGGGTTAGAAAGGCCTGAACCTGCTGCAGCTAGAGGCCTAGAGGACTAGAGGAGGGTTAGAAAGGCCTGGACCTGCTGCAGCTAGAGACCTAGAGGCCTAGAGGAGGGTTAGAAAGGCCTGGACCTGCTGCAGCTAGAGGCCTAGAGGAGGGTTAGAAAGGCCTGAACCTGCTGCAGCTAGAGACCTAGAGACCTAGAGGAGGGTTAGAAAGGCCTGGACCTGCTGCAGCTAGAGACCTAGAGGAGGGTTAGAAAGGCCTGAACCTGCTGCAGCTAGAGACCTAGAGGAGGGTTAGAAAGGCCTGGACCTGCTGCAGCTAGAGACCTAGAGGCCTAGAGGAGGGTTAGAAAGGCCTGGACCTGCTGCAGCTAGAGACCTAGAGGAGGGTTAGAAAGGCCTGAACCTGCTGCAGCTAGAGACCTAGAGGAGGGTTAGAAAGGCCTGAACCTGCTGCAGCTAGAGGCCTAGAGGAGGGTTAGAAAGGCCTGGACCTGCTGCAGCTAGAGACCTAGAGGCCTAGAGGAGGGTTAGAAAGGCCTGGACCTGCTGCAGCTAGAGGCCTAGAGGAGGGTTAGAAAGGCCTGAACCTGCTGCAGCTAGAGGCCTAGAGGAGGGTTAGAAAGGCCTGAACCTGCTGCAGCTAGAGACCTAGAGGAGGGTTAGAAAGGCCTGGACCTGCTGCAGCTAGAGGCCTAGAGGCCTAGAGGAGGGTTAGAAAGGCCTGAACCTGCTGCAGCTAGAGGCCTAGAGGAGGGTTAGAAAGGCCTGGACCTGCTGCAGCTAGAGGCCTAGAGGCCTAGAGGAGGGTTAGAAAGGCCTGGACCTGCTGCAGCTAGAGACCTAGAGGCCTAGAGGAGGGTTAGAAAGGCCTGGACCTGCTGCAGCTAGAGGCCTAGAGACCTAGAGGAGGGTTAGAAAGGCCTGAACCTGCTGCAGCTAGAGACCTAGAGGAGGGTTTAGAAAGGCCTGGACCTGCTGCAGCTAGAGGCCTAGAGACCTAGAGGAGGGTTAGAAAGGCCTGGACCTGCTGCAGCTAGAGGCCTAGAGACCTAGAGGAGGGTTAGAAAGGCCTGGACCTGCTGCAGCTAGAGACCTAGAGGAGGGTTAGAAAGGCCTGGACCTGCTGCAGCTAGAGACCTAGAGGAGGGTTAGAAAGGCCTGAACCTGCTGCAGCTAGAGGCCTAGAGGAGGGTTAGAAAGGCCTGGACCTGCTGCAGCTAGAGACCTAGAGGCCTAGAGGAGGGTTAGAAAGGCCTGGACCTGCTGCAGCTAGAGCACTAGAGGAGGGTTAGAAAGGCCTGAACCTGCTGCAGCTAGAGACCTAGAGGAGGGTTAGAAAGGCCTGAACCTGCTGCAGCTAGAGGCCTAGAGGCCTAGAGGAGGGTTAGAAAGGCCTGGACCTGCTGCAGCTAGAGACCTAGAGGAGGGTTAGAAAGGCCTGGACCTGCTGCAGCTAGAGACCTAGAGGAGGGTTAGAAAGGTCTGAACCTGCTGCAGCTAGAGACCTAGAGGCCTAGAGGAGGGTTAGAAAGGCCTGGACCTGCTGCAGCTAGAGACCTAGAGGCCTAGAGGAGGGTTAGAAAGGCCTGGGACCTGCTGCAGCTAGAGACCTAGAGGAGGGTTAGAAAGGCCTGGACCTGCTGCAGCTAGAGGACCTAGAGGAGGGTTAGAAAGGCCTGGACCTGCTGCAGCTAGAGACCTAGAGGAGGGTTAGAAAGGCCTGAACCTGCTGCAGCTAGAGGCCTAGAGGCCTAGAGGAGGGTTAGAAAGGCCTGGACCTGCTGCAGCTAGAGACCTAGAGGAGGGTTAGAAAGGCCTGAACCTGCTGCAGCTAGAGGCCTAGAGGACTAGAGGAGGGTTAGAAAGGCCTGGACCTGCTGCAGCTAGAGACCTAGAGGCCTAGAGGAGGGTTAGAAAGGCCTGGACCTGCTGCAGCTAGAGACCTAGAGGCCTAGAGGAGGGTTAGAAAGGCCTGGACCTGCTGCAGCTAGAGGCCTAGAGGAGGGTTAGAAAGGCCTGAACCTGCTGCAGCTAGAGACCTAGAGACCTAGAGGAGGGTTAGAAAGGCCTGGACCTGCTGCAGCTAGAGACCTAGAGGAGGGTTAGAAAGGCCTGGACCTGCTGCAGCTAGAAGCCTAGGCGGTATACCGTATGTGACTATATACCGGTATTAATGCACGGACTGGTTTGGGTTTTTACTTTACCTTCTATAACTGGTTTGTTAAATGTGATATCTGTTTTTATAGTTTACTCTGCTACTTGGCTCTCTCCCTCTCACACCAAGCCCCGCTCCCTATCATGCCAAGCCCCGCCCCCTCTCACCCCAAGCCCCGCCCCCTCTCACTCAAGTAGCAGTTGTTTTTGCATGACCACAAGATAATTTGCCGACCGTTCACTCTTCAGTCTGAATGGTTGATGAAGCAGATGCAACAACATGTTGACAACAATGCAGCTTTCCACTTTTCTTCTTAATATAAATCCACAAGCGTTCTATAATTACACTATTCGTTTTTATCTTATTGTCTGAAAACAGCTAGCTAGTTTCTCTTTTCTTAGCAAATTGTTCAATTAAATATTGTTATCCGCTAATGCTAATTGCTACTTAGCTGGCTAGCTAGCTAATATATGTACTGATTCAGAGCAAACGTAGCTAGCTCATACATTTAGTGATTCAGAGCAAACGTATCTAGTAAATACATGTACTGATTCAGATCAAACGTAGCTGGTTAATACATGTACTGATTCAGAGCAAACGTAGCTGGTTAATACATGTACTGAGTCAGAGCAAACGTAGCTGGTTAATACATGTACTGATTCAGAGCAAACATAGCTAGCTAATACATGTACTGATTCAGATCAAACGTAGCTAGCTAATACATGTACTGATTCAGAGCAAACATAGCTAGCTAATACATGTACTGATTCAGAGCAAACATAGCTAGTTAATACATGGACTGATTCAGAGCAAACATAGCTAGCTAATACATGTACTGAGTCAGAGCAAACATAGCTAGCTAATACATGTACTGATTCAGATCAAACGTAGCTGGTTAATACATGTACTGATTCAGAGCAAACGTAGCTGGTTAATACATGTACTGAGTCAGAGCAAACGTAGCTGGTTAATACATGTACTGATTCAGAGCAAACATAGCTAGCTAATACATGTACTGATTCAGATCAAACGTAGCTAGCTAATACATGTACTGATTCAGAGCAAACATAGCTAGCTAATACATGTACTGATTCAGATCAAACGTAGCTAGCTAATACATGTACTGATTCAGAGCAAACATAGCTAGCTAATACATGTACTGATTCAGATCAAACGTAGCTAGCTAATACATGTACTGATTCAGAGCAAACATAGCTAGTTAATACATGGACTGATTCAGAGCAAACATAGCTAGCTAATACAGCCTGATAGTAAGAGAAAACATTTAATGTAGCCCAAAATTATGAGGTCGCACTCCCCTGGAAAAAACTGACCAACACTTTGGTTCCTACTCTTTCATAATAACGGCTCCATAGAAATCTTATTAGTATTCTAAGTAATTCCTAATTCGTTGGTTACTGGCTTTTTGGGCACTATTACATTCTAATTATACAATTAGACATTTAATTATATTTCCATAATTCTGACATTTCACCCAAGTGTTTTGATCTAAATCGCAAGTCAAATCACAAGTGCAATATTTTTTTTAAAATAAGGCCTCCATTTTTTTGCCCATATCGTGCAGCCCTACCTGGCAGTGTGGAAATGATCTCAAATGAGATCAATGTTTGGTTGAAGTTGAATTGAACAGTATAAAACAATCAGAATGAAGAAAGCCCAGTTGAAATCACTTATAACTTGTGTTAACACCTGCGGGTCATGAACTACTCAGACAGCACATTTATAACTTTTATTATTAAAAAACATAAAATACTGTCAAATATGTGACAAATATTGTGTCATGATATTTTGGCCATATCGCCCAGCCCTACGCTGAAGTAATCCAGGGAGTGGTGGACTAGAGGATGCAGTAGAACTGGAGGCAGGAACCAGCTGCAACACATACCAGGGGAAGACCTGAACACCATGGGATGGGTCAGTCTGGGGGTTTACGGCAGTAATCCAGAATAACTCTGTTTTCTTCCTGCTCTGAAGTCCCAGACTGACGGTTGTTACAGAGGGATTGGATTGGTTGTTACGGAGGGATTGAATTGGTTGTTACAGGGGGATTGGATTGGTTGTTACAGAGGGATTGGATTGGTTGTTACAGAGGGATTGGCTTGGTTGTTACAGAGGATTGGCTTGGTTGTTACAGAGGATTGGCTTGGTTGTTACGGAGGGATTGGATTGGTTGTTACAGGGGGATTGGATTGGTTGTTACAGAGGATTGGATTGGTTGTTACAGGGGAGTGGATTGGTTGTTACGGAGGGATTGGATTGGTTGTTACAGGGGGATTGGATTGGTTGTTACAGAGGATTGGATTGGTTGTTACAGAGGGTTTGGATTGGTTGTTACAGGGGAGTGGACAGGGTCACGCTACAGTGCATGTTCCATAAAGGTGAGAGGATCACACAGAGGAGGGTCTCTCTAATACACCTAGGATCACACAGAGGAGGGTCTCTCTGATACACCTAGGATCACACAGAGGAGGGTCTCTCTGATACACCTAGGATCACACAGAGGAGGGTCTCTCTCATACACCTAGGATCACACAGCCTCATCCCTGCCCTGCTACCGTGTAAATTGGTGTAAAGTGGTGTAAAGTGGTGTAAAGTGGTGTAAAGTGGTGTAAAGCACTACTTAAGTCACTTTACTTTACTTTACTATTTATATTTTTGATACTTTTATTTTTACTCCACTATATCCCTAAATAAATAGTGTACTTTTTACTCCATACATTTTCTCTGACAACCAAAAGTACTTGTTACATTTGAAACGCTCAGGCAAGACAGCAAAATGGTCCAATTCACACACCTATAAACATAACGTGTTGTCATCCCTACTGCCTCTGATCTGGTGGACTCACTGAAAACAAATAGTGGGTTTGGAAATGATGTCTGAGTGTGGGAGTGTGGGAGTGTTGGAGTGTGGGAGTGT
Source organism: Coregonus sp. 'balchen' (assembly GCA_902810595.1). Lineage (NCBI taxonomy): Eukaryota > Metazoa > Chordata > Actinopteri > Salmoniformes > Salmonidae > Coregonus > Coregonus sp. 'balchen'. The sequence continues at coordinate 2,631,683 of LR778261.1, forward strand.
TGGAGTGTTGGAGTGTGGGATGTGGGATGTGGGATGTGGGATATGGGATGTGGAATTGATGGGAGTGTTGACTTGGAGATTTGGGATGAAGTGTTGGAGTGTGGGATGTGGAATGTGGGATGGCGGATGTGGAATGTGAGTGTGGGAGTGGAAGTGTTGGAGTGTGGAAGTGTTGGATGTGGAGTGGGATGTGGGAGTGTGGAGTGGGAGTGGGATTGGATGGGATGTGGGAGTGAGGGATGTAGGAGGGAGTGAGGGATGAGGGATGAGGGAGTGAGGGATGTGGAGGAGTGAGGGATGTGGGATGTGGGGGAGGGAGATGTGGGAGGTAGGGATGAGGGATGTGGGAGTGAGGATGTGGAGTGAGGGAGTGGGATGAGGGAGTGGGATGAGGGAGTGAGGTGGGGGAGTGAGGGATGAGGGAGTGAGGGTTTGAGGGAGTGGGGTGAGTGAGGGATGTGAGGGATGTGAGGAGTGAGGGATGTGGGAGTGGGGAGTGAGGGAGTGAGGGATGTGGGAGTGAGGGATGTGGGAGTGAGGGATGGGGTGGAGTGATTGTGGTGGTGTTGGTGATGTGGGAGTTCATGTTTGCTTATGATGGGAGTGAGGGGGTTGGTGAGGGATGTGGGATGGGGTAGGGGTTAGTGGGTGGGGGTGGGAGTGGATGGGCGTGAGGGAGTGAGGATGTTGTGGCGTGAGGTCTAGGTAGGGATGTGAGGAGTGAGGGATATGGGAGTGAGGGAGTAAGGGATTGAGGGAGTGAGCCCCTGTCTGTCCCTAAAGAAAAAAAGAGAAAAAGGAAAATAGTTCCATCTGGTTTTGCTTTAGAGGAGTTTGATGTATTTACTTTTACTACTGACTTTTACTCAAGTATGACAGTTAACTACTTTTTCCACCACTGTACTTAAGTACATTTAAAACCAGATACTTTTACTTGAGCAATTTTCAATGAAGGTATCTTTACTTTTTTTAGTATGACAATTGAGTATGTTTTCCATCACTGGCATGGGCAGACACGTGCGTGTCTGTGTCTGTGTGTGTCCGGCTCCCAGGATCTAAGAGGCTCATCCTAGCACTCTGCCTCCCATGGCTTACATGACCCATTCCTGGAAATGTATAAAAAGGGTTTGGCTGCATGGTTTATTTTCTCGGTGGAGTGGGATAGCCCTGCAGCCACAGGCATAGTTCCTCCCATCCCTCCATCTTTCCCACCATCTCCTCCCTCCCCAGACTTCCCGTGAAGCACCACATGCTCTCTGTGGTGAGAAGGCAGCTGTTCTGTGGTCCGCTCCAACCCCTCATCTCCTCTCCTCCCCTCTCAACACCACTCTCAACTCCTCTCTTCTATTCTCTCCTCTACTCTCCACACCGCTACTCACATGACAAGGGCTGAAACAGGGCTGAAAGAAATCAGCCTCCCTCTCATTCTTCTCTCTCTGATAGATTTCCTTCATAGGAGAGAGTTTAATCTGACAGAGTGAGACATAGGAGATAGTTTAATCTGACAGAGTGAGACATAGGAGATAGTTTAATTTGACAGAGTGAGACATAGGAGAGAGTTTAATGTGACAGAGTGAGACATGGGAGAGAGGAGGATCCTTCATGTTTAATATGACAGAGTGAGACATAGGAGAGAGGGGGATCCTTCATGTTTAATCTGACAGAGTGAGGCATAGGAGAGAGGGGGATCCTTCATGTTTAATCTGACAGAGTGATACATGGGAGAGAGGGGGATCCTTCATGTTTAATCTGACAGAGTGAGGCATAGGAGAGAGGGGGATCCTTAATGTTTAATCTGACAGAGTGAGGCATAGGAGAGAGGGGGATCCTTCATGTTTAATCTGACAGAGTGATACATGGGAGAGAGGGGGATCCTACGCTACAGGCTACGCTAAAGGCTATAGATGAAAGCTCCGTGTCTCACTCTGAGCAACATTGTTTAAATAAGGTCCAACAATTGGCTCAAATTGCATTAACCCCCTAAAGTCGATTGACGCACCCCATCAAAATCTGTCAGTTTAAACTAGAGATATCTGTTTTTGCATTGGATGTGTCTCAGTCCACCGCATCCGTCAGTGTCACACTTTTGCATCTGCGGTGAAAGGTGGCAGAGCTAGAGTGATGTTTGTCAGATCATGAGACGTCCCAAAAATCTGTATTCTCTCGTAAATATCTGTAGTGTCTGAACGGTTTGACCTACAAGCGATTATGACCACTATATAGAAATGGGAGACTCACAAACACCATGGTTCTCTGTTTTGCTCCTCGACCACAAGTGTCAGTAGACTCGTCTGAAGTTGGTACCGGTCGATGTCTGGTAGCATCTGAACCATTTGGGCTACTGTGGAAAGGGGAGATTCTTCCAAGCACCATGGTGTTCTCCGTTTTGCTCAATTACCAAATGTCACTGGACTCGTCTGAAGGAAACCGGTACTGTTAAAGAAAAACAAATGGAAGCATGATGGTAGTTTTGTACCTACCTAAAAAAAAAAGGGTATTTGTAAACAAATCTATATGATTTTTTTATTTTTATATCTCATAGATTTAGGAGAGACACTTCAAAACCTTGTTTCTTATTATGTATTTTTGGACTGTCTCATGGGTGTTAGTTATGAATGTGTTGTTCAATCTGTTGTTCAATCTGTTGTTCAATCTGTTGTTCAATCTGTTGTTCAATCTGTTGATTAAAATATGATATGCCAATCCCTCAGCCATAGTTATAACAGGCAATATCTTCTCTGCTCCGTTCAGAATCACTAGCAGCAGCAGACAAGGTGATCCACGTTCGTCTCTGCTGTTCTTATCATCCATGGTACCTCTGGTCCAGGACATTCTTCAATTGAAGGAAATAACACAAATGTCCCTCAAATCTACTGATCACTTCATCTCATTATACACATATTATATTTTACTATATATAGACAATGTATCTCTATTGCGCCCCAACATATTGAAGATAAATTCAGCTTCATCTCAAATTATATAATGAATCTAACCAAATCAGCCCTACTGCCTCTCAAGACCCCTGATGGAGGACTCCATCTCTACTTATGGAATCCCTATCGTGATGTGGGGTGGAATTACAGTACCATTATTACAGTACCATTATTACAGTACCATTATAAATACAGCCATTTTCCCACAGTGCGCTATAATTTACAGGACACTGCAGTAACACATTTCCCAGTTTTCTACTGTTTATAATACCTTAAATTCCTGTATAAATTACAGTGTGGGTCTGTGTCTGTAGCTGGGTCTGTAGCTGGGTCTGTAGCTGGGTCTGTAGGTGGGTCTGTAGCTGTGTCTGTAGCTGGGTCTATAGCTGTGTCTGTAGCTGGGTCTGTAGCTGTGTCTGTAGCTGTGTCTGTAGCTGGGTCTGTAGCTGGGTCTGTAGGTGGGTCTGTAGCTGGGTCTGTAGGTGGGTCTGTAGCTGGGTCTTTAGCTGTGTCTGTAGCTGTGTCTGTAGCTGGGTCTGTAGCTGGGTCTGTAGCTGGGTCTGTAGCTGGGTCTGTAGCTGGGTCTGTAGGTGGGTCTGTAGCTGGGTCTGTAGCTGGGTCTGTAGCTGGGTCTGTAGCTGGGTCTGTAGGTGGGTCTGTAGCTGGGTCTGGGTCTGTAGCTGGGTCTGTAGCTGGGTCTGTAGGTGGGTCTGTAGCTGGGTCTGTAGCTGGGTCTGTAGCTGGGTCTGTAGCTGGGTCTGTAGCTGGGTCTGTAGCTGGGTCTGGGTCTGTAGCTGGGTCTGTAGCTGTGTCTGTAGCTGGGTCTGTAGCTGGGTCAGTAGCTGGGTCTGTAGCTGGGTCTGTAGCTGGGTCTGTAGCTGTGTCTGTAGCTGGGTCTGTAGGTGGGTCTGTAGCTGGGTCTGTAGGTGGGTCAGTAGCTGTGTCTGGGTCTGTAGCTGGGTCTGTAGCTGGGTCTGTCGCTGGGTCTGTAGCTGGGTCTGTAGGTGGGTCTGTCGCTGGGTCTGTAGCTGGGTCTGTAGGTGGGCTGTAGCGGGTCTGTGGTGGGTCTGTAGCTGGGTCTGTAGCTGGGTTCTGTAGCTGGGTCTGTAGCTGGGTCTGTAGCTGGGTCTGTAGGTGGGTCTGTAGCTGGGTCTGGGTCTGTAGCTGGGTCTGTAGCTGGGTCTGTAGCTGTGTCTGGGTCTGTAGCTGGGGCCGTAGCTGTGTCTGGGTCTGTAGCTGTGTCTGGGTCTGTAGCTGTGTCTGTAGCTGGGTCTGTAGCTGGGTCTGTATCTGTGTCTGTAGCTGGGTCTGTAGCTGGGTCTGTAGCTGGGTCTGTAGCTGGGTCTGTAGCTGGGTCTGTAGCTGGGTCTGTAGCTGTGTCTGTAGCTGGGTCTGTAGCTGGGTCTGTAGCTGGGTCAGTAGCTGGGTCTAGTGGTCTGTAGCTGGGTCTGTAGGCTGGTTGTCTGGGTCTGTAGTGTGTCGGGGTCTGTAGCTGTGTCGGCTGTAGCTGGGTCTGTAGCTGGGTCTGTAGCTGGTCTGTAGCTGGGTCTGTAGCTGGGTCTGTAGCTGGGTCTGTAGGTGGGTCTGTAGCTGGGTCTGTAGCTGTGTCTGTAGCTGGGTCTGTAGCTGGGTCTGTAGCTGGGTCTGTAGGTGGGTCTGTAGCTGGGTCTGTAGGTGGGTCTGTAGCTGGGTCTGTAGCTGTGTCTGTAGGTGGGTCTGTAGCTGGGTCTGTAGCTGGGTCTGTAGCTGGGTCTGTAGCTGTGTCTGTAGCTGTGTCTGTAGCTGGGTCTGTAGCTGGGTCTGTAGCTGGGTCTGTAGCTGGGTCTGTAGCTGGGTCTGTCGCTGGGTCTGTCGCTGGGTCTGTCGGTCTGTAGGTACAGTTGAAGTTGTGGCAAAATGGCTTAAGGACAACAAAGTCAAGGTATTGGAGTGGCCATCACAAAGCCCTGACCTCAATCCTATAGAAAATATGTGGGCAGAACTGAAAAAGCATGTGTGAGCAAGGAGGCCTACAAACCTGAGTCAGTTACACCAGCTGTCAGGAGGAATGGGCCAAAATTCACCCAACTTATTGTGGGAAGCTTGTGGAAGGCTACCCAAAACGTTTGACCCAAGTTAAACAATTTAAAGGCAATGCTACTGTCACACCCTGGCTCTGGGACTCTATATGTTGAGCCAGGGTGTGTTCATTCTATGTGTTCTATTTCTATGTTGGGGGTTCTAGGTTGTGTATTTCTATGTTGGCCTGTGTGACTCCCAATCAGAGGCAACGAGTGTCAGCTGTTGGCTGGTTGTCTCTGATTGGGAGCCATATTTATACTGTCTGTTTTCCTTTTGTGTTTGTGGGTTCTTGTTCCGTGTTCGGTCATTGTCACCGTGGACTTCACGAGTCGTTTATTGTTTTTGTTCGTGCTTTAATATAATAAAGTAACATGTTCATTCATCACGCTGCGCATTGGTCTACTCCTTACCCTGACGATCGTGACAGAAGAACCCACCATACAAGGACCAAGCAGCGTGTCCAGGAGCAGGCAGACTGGACATGGGAGGAAGCGCCGGGTAAGGAGATGGAGAGGTTGGCGATGGCCCAGGTGGGCAAATCGTGGTCCTGGGAGGACATGCTCGGGGGCAAGGGACCTTGGGCTAGGATTAAGGCCCTGGCGAGAGAGGAGCAGCGGCATCAGCAGTGCCATCGTCGGACGGACGAGAGGCAAGCCCAAAAATTCTTTAGGGGGGGGCACACGGCATGGGCGGCTGGGCAGCAGGAGGCTGCCACAGGGCGATTTGGAGAGGAGGTCACCGGGTTAGGGGGGCCAGAAGGCAGGTTGGCGGAGCCTGGATGGAGAGCGGAACCAACTTCCCGTACTCAGGCATGGCAGCATGGGACGGGGCAGGTTCCGCGGTATGCGGAGCGGCGTACTGTGCCACGAGTGGTCCGGCATAGTCCTGTACGTCCTGTGCGAGCACCCCGCACGTGTCGTGCGAAGGGGGGTATGCAGCCAGGACGGAGTGTGCCGGCTCAACGCTCGTGGTCTCCAATGCCTCTCCGCGGTCCCGGATATCCTGCTCCAGTGTCACGTGCTGTTATGCCAGTATGGGTACACAGCCCTGTACGTCCTGTGTGGATGCCTCACACAGAGTGTGTGAGGGTAGGCATTCAGCCAGGACGGGTTGTGGCCGCTCTTCACTCCAGGTCTCCTATCCGTCTCCACAGCCCGGTTCGGCCTGTCCCTGCTCCACGCACCAAGCCTACGGTGTGCGTCGCCAGCCCAGTCCGGCCTGTCCCTGCTCCACGCACCAAGCCTACGGTGTGCGTCGCCAGCCCAGCCCGGCCTGTCCCTGCTCCACGCACCAAGCCTACGGGGTGCGTCGCCAGCCCAGCCCGGCCTGTCCCTGCTCCACGCACCAAGCCTACGGGGTGCGTCGCCAGCCCAGCCCGGCCTGTCCCTGCTCCACGCACCAAGTCTACGGTGCGCGTCGCCAGCCCGGCCCGGCCTGTTCCTGCCACTCGCATCAAGCCTACGGTGTGCGTCGCCAGCCCGGCCCGGCCTGTTCCTGCCACTCGCACCAAGCCTACGGTGCGCGTCGCCAGCCCGGCCCGGCCTGTTCCTGCCACTCGCACCAAGCCAGGGGTGCGAGTCGCCAGCCCGGTCCGGCCTGTTCCTGCCACTTGCACCAAGCCAGGGGTGCGAGTCGTCAGCCTGGTCCAGCCCGTTCCTGCTACTCGCACCAAGCCAGGGGTGCGAGTCATCAGCCCTGTAAAGCCCGTTCCGGCTCCACGCACCAAGCCAGGGGTGCGCATCGTCAGCCCGGTCCGGCCCGTTGCTGCTCCACGCACCAAGCCAGGGGTGCGAGTCGTCAGTCCGGTGAGGCCCGTTCCGGCTCCACGCACCAAGCCAGGGGTGCGTATCGTCAGCCCGGTCCGGCCCGTTGCTGCTCCACGCACCAAGCCAGGGGTGCGCATCGTCAGCCCGGTCCGGTCCGTTCCGGCCTCACGCACCAAGCCAGGGGTGTGCGTCGTCAGTCCCGGCACAACCCGTGCCTGGGTCATCGGTGCCAAATCAGGTACTGCTCAACTGCTCCACAACGGAGCTGAAGCTAGCCGTTCCTGCTACGTTCAGGTCAGCTCCTGCCAGCGGGGCCAGACCGGACCAGGGGCGCTATGGGGGGATTATTGGAGGGTGGTGGGCAAGGCCGGAGCCAGAACCGCCGCCGAGGAGGTATGCCCACCCAGCCCTCCCCTGTTTTGCTCTTATTGAGGCGCGGTCGCAGTCCGCGCCTTTAGGGGGGGGGGGGGGTACTGTCACACCCTGGCTCTGGGACTCTATATGTTGAGCCAGGGTGTGTTCATTCTATGTGTTCTATTTCTATGTTGGGGGTTCTAGGTTGTGTATTTCTATGTTGGCCTGAGTGACTCCCAATCAGAGGCAACGAGTGTCAGCTGTTGGCTGGTTGTCTCTGATTGGGAGCCATATTTATACTGTCTGTTTTCCTTTTGTGTTTGTGGGTTCTTGTTCCGTGTTATGTCATTGTCACCGTGGACTTCACGAGTCGTTTATTGTTTTTGTTCGTGCTTTAATATAATAAAGTAACATGTTCATTCATCACGCTGCGCATTGGTCTACTCCTTACCCTGACGATCGTGACAGCTACCAAATACTAATTGAGTGTATGTAAACTTCTGACCCACTGGGAATGTGATGAAAGAAATAGAAGCCGAAATAAATAATTCTCTCTACTACTATTCTGACATTTCACATTCTTAAAATAAAGTGGTGCTCCTAACTGACCTAAGACAGGGGATTTGTACTATGATTAAATGTCAGGAATTGTAAAAAACTGAGTTTAAATGTATTTGGCTAAGGTGTATGTAAACTTCCGACTTCAACTGTAGGTCTGTATTGGGGTCTCTAGCTAGGTCTCTAGCAGGTCTGTACAGGGTCTGTAGCTAGCTGGGTTTTTGTTGCTGGGTATGTAGTTAAGTCTGTAGCCAAGTCTTTAGCTAGGTCAGTACTGGGTTTGTCTTGTTTGGTCATTTTGGGTGTGTCGACTGGACTGTACGGGGTTGTCGCTGGTCAGTAAGTGTGTCAGCTAGGTCAGTACTGGGTGTGTCGCTAGGTAGGTACTGGGTGTGTCGCTAGGTCAGTACTGGGTGTGTCGCTAGGTCAGTACTGAGTCTGTTCTGGGTCTGAAGCTAAGTCTGTGGTTAGATCAGATCGAGCACCTAGATACAGACCTAGGACAGTACCTAGATACAGACCAGGACATACCTAGATACAGACAGGACTCAGACTAGGTCATACAGTACGCAGGCATACCTGGATACAGACCATGGACAGTACCTAGATCAGGACCAGGACAGTACCTAGATACAGACCTTAGGACATACCTAGATACTGAGACCAGGACATACCTAGATACAGACCAGGACATACTAGATCAGCCAGACTGCAGACAGACCTAGATACAGACACTGCAGGACATACCTAGATACAGACCAGGACTGACTAGATACAGACCGGGAAACAACCTAGATACAGACCAGGACATACCTAGATACAGACCTAACTGCAGACCAGGACATACCTAGATACAGACCAGGACATACCTAGATACAGACCAGGACATAACCTAGATACAGGACCAGGACATACCTAGACGTACAGACCAGGACATACCTAGATACAGACAAAGACAGGACATACCTAGATACAGACAACTGCAGACCAGACATATAACCCTAGATACAGACCAGGACATACCTAGATACGCAACTGAGACCAGGACATACCATAGATACAGACCAGGACATACCTAGATACAGACCAGGACATACCTAGATACAGACCAGGACATACCTAGATACAGACCTAACTACAGACCAGGACATACCTAGATACAGACCTAGAGACCGGACATACCTAGATACAGACCAGGACATACCTAGATACGACCAGGACATACCTAGATACAGACCAGGACATACCTAGATACAGACCAGACATACTAGAGACAGACACCTAGACATACCAGACTACGATACAGACCAGGACATACCTAGATACAGACCAGGACATACCTAGATACAGACCTAACTGCAGACCAGGACATACCTAGATACAGACAGGACATCTAACCTAGACCAGGACATACCTAGATACAGACCAGGACATACCTAGATACAGACCAGGACATACCTAGATACAGACCTAATAGCGGACATACCTAGATCGACTACAGACCAGGACATACCTATACAGACCACATACTAGAACAGACCAGGACATACCTAGATACAGACTACTGAGACCAGGACATACCTAGATACAGACCAGGACATACCTAGATAGACCAGACACTAGTGACAACCTAGTGACAACCTAATCAGACCAGGACATACCTAGATACAGACCATGCAACATACCTAGATACAACCAAGACGACATACCTAGATACAGACCTAACTGCAGACCAGGACATACCTAGATACAGACCAGGACATACCTAGATACAGACCAGGACATACCTAGATACAGACCAGGACATACCTAGATACAGACCAGGACATACCTAGATACAGACCAGGACATACCTAGATACAGACCAGGACATACCTAGATACAGACCTAACTGCGGACCCAGCTACTGACCCAGCTACTGACCTAGCTGCAAAATCAGCACAGACCTAGCGATAGATCTACAGTGCCTTGCCAAAGTATTCATCCCTCTTGGCGATTTTTTCCTATTTTGTTGCATTACAACCTGTAATTTAAGAGGATTTTTATTTGGATTTCATGTAACCAATTACCTTCAGAAGTCACATAATTAGTTAAATAAAGTCTAAGTGTCACATGATCTGTCACATGATCTCAGTATATATGCACCTGTTCTGAAAGGCCCCAGAGTCTGCAACACCACTAAGCAAGGGGCACCACCAAGCAAGCGGCACCATGAAGACCAAGGAGCTCTCCAAACAGGTCAGGGACAAAGTTGTGGAGAAGTACAGATCAGGGTTAGGTCATAAAAAAAATATCAGAAACTTTGAACATCCCACGGAGCACCATTAAATCAATTATAAAAAAATTGAAAGAATATGGCACCACAACAAACCTGCCAAGAGAGGGCCGCCCACCAACACTCACGGCCCAGGCAAGGAGGACATTAATCAGAGAGGCAACAACGAGACCAAATATAACCCTGAAAGAGCTGCAAAGCTCCACAGCGGAGATTGGAGTAGCTGTCCATAGGACCATTTTAAGCCATACACGCCACAGAGTTGGGCTTTACGGAGGAGTGTCCAGAAAAAATCCATTGCTTAAAGAGAAAAATAAGCAAACACATTGGGGAAACTGGTCAGAACTGAAGGAATGATGGATGGCGCTAAATACAGGGAAATTCTTGAGGGAAACCTGTTTGTCTTCCAGAGATTTGAGACTGGGACGGAGGTTCACATTCCAGCAGGACATTCACCCTAAGCATACTGCTAAAGCAACACTCGAGTGGTTTAAGGGGAAACATTGAAATGTCTTGGAATGGCCTAGTCAAAGCCCAGACCTCAATCCAATTAAGATTCTGTGGTATGACTTAAAGATTGCTATACACCAGCGAAACCCATCCAACTTGAAGGAGCTGGAGCAGTTTTGCCTTGAAGAATGGGCAAAAATCCCAGTGGCTAGATGTGCCAAGCTTATAGAGACATACCCTAAGAGACTTGCAGCTGTAATTGCTGCAAAAGGTGGCTCTACAAAGTATTGACTTTGGGGGGGGGGGGGGGGGGGTTGAATAGTTATGCACACTCAAGTTTTCTGTTTTTTTTGTCTTATTTCTTGTTTGTTTCACACAACAACAACAAAAAATTTGCATCTTCAAATTGGTAGGCATGTTGTGTACATCAAATGATACAAACCCCCCCAAAATAACTTTTAATTCCAGGTTGTAAGGCAACAAAATAGGAAAAATGCCAAGGGGGGTGAAAACTGTAGCTCAGCTGGTAGAGCACGGCGCTTGTAACGCCAAGGTAGTGGGTTCGATCCCCGGGACCACCCATACACAAAAAAATATATATATATGTATGCACGCATGACTGTAAGTCGCTTTGGATAAAAGCGTCTGCTAAATGGCATATTATTATTATTATTATTAATACTTTCACAAGCCACTGTAGCTACAGACCCAGTACATGTCTGAATTGGATCTGCAGCTAGGTCTGTACTGGGTCTGTAGCTAAGTCTGTACTGGGTCTGTAGCTAAGTCTGTACTGGGTCTGTAGCTAAGTCTGTACTGGGTCTGTAGCTAAGTCTGTACTGGGTCTGTAGCTAAGTCTGTACTGGGTCTGTAGCTAAGTCTGTACTGGGTCTGTAGCTAAGTCTGTACTGGGTCTGTAGCTAAGTCTGTACTGGGTCTGTAGCTAAGTCTGTACTGTGTCTGTAGCTAGGTCTGTACTGGGTCTGTAGCTAAGTCTGTACTGGGTCTGTAGCTAAGTCTGTACTGTGTCTGTAGCTAGGTCTGTACTGGGTCTGTACTGTGTCCGGCCAGGCTGTTGATGACAGAGGTGCAGGTATAATGTAGGATTGTTGTGGCAGCAGATAAATTGCATAATGTAAGGTTGTTGTGGCAGCAGATATGTGGTATAATGAATGGATGTTGTGGCAGCAGATAAATTATATAATGGAAGGTTGTTGTGGCAGCAGATAAATTATATAATGTAAGGTTGTTGTGGCAGTGGATACAGGACCATCAGAAAGTATTCATACCCCTTGACTTTTTCCACATTTCGTTGTTTTACAGTCTGAATAAAACATTAGTTAAATTGACATTTTTTTGTCACTGACCTACACACCATAATGCCAAAGTGGAATTAAAAATTAGAAGCTGAAATGTCTTCAGTCAATAAGTATTCAACCCCTTTGTTATGTCAAGCCGGAATGTCAGTAAAAAATTGCTTAGCAACTCAAAATAAGTTGCATGGACTCTGTGTGCAATACTAGTGTTTAACATGATTTTTCTATGACTACCTCATCTCTGTACCCCAAACATACAATTATCTGTAAAGTCTCTCAGTCTAGCAATGAATTTCAAAAACAGATTCAACCACAAAGACCAGGGAGGTTTTCCAATGCCTTGCAAATTGAACATCCCTTTGAGCATGTTGCAGTTATTAATTACACTTTGGATGGTGTATCAATACACCCAGTCAGTACAAAGACACAGGCATCCTTCCTAACTCAGTTGGCGGAGAGGAAGGAAACCGCTCAGGGATTTCACTATGAGGCCAATGGTGACTTTAAAACAGTTAGAGAGTTTAATGGCTGTGATAAGAGAACAATGGCTGTGATGGATCAACAACATTGTAGTTACTCCACAATACTAACCTATATGTACAGAATAAGTATGTACAGAATAAAAAAATATTCCAAAACATGCATCCTGTTTGCAACAAGGCACTAAAGTAATACTGCAAAAGAAATTGCAAATCAAATAACTGTTTGTCCTGAATACAAATTGTGTTATGTTTGTGGCAAATCCAATACAACACATTATTTTTTATTTAACCTTTATT
>LR778261.1:2649177-2708540 GCA_902810595.1 Coregonus sp. 'balchen'
TTAGGTTAATGTTAGTGCTCTGGTTCGATACAGTCTGGTTGCATGGTCCAGTTATAGAGGAATGCTTAGTCTAGTTGGAGCATCCAGAATACCTGTAGTAAAGAGGTCAATGTAACACAGAGGTCAATGTAACACAGAGGTCAATGTAACACAGAGGTCGATGTAACACAGAGGTCAATGTAACACAGAGGTCAATGTAACACAGAGGTCAATGTAACACAGAGGTCGATGTAACACAGAGGTCGATGTAACACAGAGGTCGATGTAACACAGAGGTCAATGTAACACAGAGGTCGATGTAACACAGAGGTCGATGTAACACAGAGGTCAATGTAACACAGAGGTCGATGTAACACAGAGGTCAATGTAACACAGAGGTCAATGTAACACAGAGGTCGATGTAACACAGAGGTCATTAAAAAACTCTGTTCTAACAAAGGGGATATTGGTAAAATCTGTCATGATTGATGTATTCTAACAGGCCCAAAATGTGGTTACTAAAATCAGATTTTGATTTATTTGGCTGTTTTTGCTGCATAATATTTAGAAGTTGACCTTTTCAGGATTAGAACAAATATCTGCTAAATGCTAACTCCTGTTCGTATACAGTTCAAGTCATATGAGGGAAGGGTAATGTGTCTAGGCATCAGGATAGATAACAATAATAAGGTATTTGAGGTAGATACAGTTGAAGTCGGAAGTTTACATACACTTAGGTTGGAGTCATTAAAACACATTTTTCAACCACTCCACAAATTTCTTGTTAACAAACTATAGTTTTGGCAAGTCGGTTAGGACATCTACTTTGTGCATGACACAAGTAATTTTCCCAACAATTGTTTACAGACATATTATTTCACTTATAATTCACTGTATCATAATTCCAGTGGGTCAGAAGTTTACATACACTAAGTTGACTGTGCCTTTAAACAGCTTGGACAATTCCAGAAAATGATGTCATGGCTTTAGAAGCTTCTGATAGGCTAATTGACATAATTTGAGTCAATTGGAGGTGTACCTGTGGATGTATTTCAAGGCCTACCTTCAAACTCAGTGCCTCTTTGCTTGACATCATGGGAAAATCAAAAGAAATCAGCCAAGACCTCAGAAAAAAAAATTGTAGACCTCCACAAGTCTGGTTCATCCTTGGGAGCCAGACTACGGTTTGCAACTGTACATGGGGACAAAGATCATACTTTTTGGAGAAATATCCTCTGGTCTGATGAAACAAAAATAGAACTGTTTGGCCATAATGACCATTGTTATGTTTGTAGTAAAAAGGGTGAGATTGCAAGCCGAAGAACACCATCCCAAACGTGAAGCACGGGGGTGGCAGCATCATGCTGTGGGGGTGCTTTGCTGCAGGAGGGACTGGTGCACTTCACAAAATAGATGGCATCAGGAGGAAATAAAATTATGTGGATATATTGAAGCAACATCTCAAGACATCAGTCAGGAAGTTAAAGCTTGGTCGCAAATGGGTCTTCCAAATGGACAATGAACCCAAGCATACTTCCAAAGTTGTGGCAAAGTGGCTTAAGGACAACAAAGTCAAGGTATTGGAGTGGCCATCACAAAGCCCTGACCTGACTAGGATTAAAATTAAGGAATTGTGAAAAATTGAGTTTAAATGTATTTGGCTAAGGTGTATGTAAACTTCCGACTTCAACTGTAAGTTGGTAGCATAGCAATCAGTGGTGGTAGTTTTAAGTCATTTTTAGGCGTAATGTAGTTGACGTTTCCATCCACATTTTTATGCGAGTAAAGTCATATATTATAAAAAATAAAATAAAATATTTACCACAGCTATGATGGAAACAGGATGTTTCGCTACAATTGAATAAATGCAGACAGATAATTTGTTCATTCGACATGGTGGGATCTTTTTCGTCTGTAAAATACAGTATATATACTATATATACAAACGTTTGTGGACACCCCTTCAAATTAGTGGATTTGGCTATTTCAGCCACACCCGTTGCTGACAGGTGTATAAAATTGAGCACACAGCCATGCAATCTCCATTGACAAACCTTGGTAGTAGAAGGGCCTTACTGAAGAGCCCAGTGACTTTCAACGTGGCACCGTCATAGGATGCCACCGTTCCAACTAGTCAGTTCGTCTGCCTGCTAAAGCTGCCCCAGTCAACTGTAAGTGCTGTTATTGTGAAGTGGAAACGTCTAGGAGCAACAACGTCTAGGAGCGACAACAGAACGGGACTGCCAAGCGCTGTCCTCAGTTCCAACACTCACTACCAAGTTCCAAACTGCCTCTGGAAGCAACGTCAACACAACAACTGATCGTCAGGAGCTTCATACAAATCAAATCAAATCAAATGTTATTTTATTTGCCACATGCACCGAATACAACAGGTGTAGACCTCACCGTGAAATGCTTACTTACAAGCCCTTAACCAATAATGCAGTTTTTAAGTAAAAAATAAAAAATTGCAAATAATTAAAGAGCAGCAGTAAAATAAAATAACAGTAGGGAGGCTATATACAGGAGGTACCGGTGCAGAGTCAATGTGCGGGGGCACCGGCTAGTCGAGGTAATTGAGGTAATATGTACATGTGGGTAGAGTTAAAGTGACTATGCATAAATAATTAACAGAGTAGCAGCAGCGTAAAAAGGATGGGGTGGGGGGGCAGTGCAAATAGTCTGGGTAGCCATGATTAGCTGTTCAGGAGTCTTATGGCTTGGGGGAAGAAGCTGTTAAGAAGCCTTTTGGACCTAGACTTGTTGCTCCGGTACCGCTTTTCATGACTAGGGTGGCTGGAGTCTTTAACCATTTTTAGGGCCTTCCTCTGACAAAACCTAGTATATAGGTCCTGGATGGCAGGAAGCTTGGCCCCAGTGATGTACTGGGCGGTACGTACTACCCTCTGTAGTGCCTTGCGGTCGGAGGCCGAGCAGTTGCCATACCAGGTGGTGATGCAACCAGTGAGGATGCTCTCGATGGTGCAGCTGTAGAACCTTTTGAGGATCTGAGGACCCATGCCAAATCTTTTCAGTCTCCTAAGGGGGAATAGGCTTTGTCGTGCCCTCTTCATGACTGTCTTGGTGTGTTTGGACCATGATAGTTCGTTGGTGATGTGGACACCAAGGAACTTGAAGCTCTCAACCTGTTCCACTACAGCCCCATCAATGAGAATGGGGGCGTGCTCAGTCTTCTTTTTTTTCCTGTAGTCCACAATAATCTCCTTTGTCTTGGTCACATTGAGGGAGAGGTTGTTATCCTGGCACCACACGGCCAGGTCTCTGACCTCCTCCCTATAGGCTGTTTCATCGTTGTCGGTGATCAGGCCTACCACTGTTGTGTCGTCGGCAAACTTAATTATGGTGTTGGAGTCGTGCCTAAGATCACCATGTGCAATGCCAAGAATCGTCTGGAGTGGTGTAAAGCTCGCCATCATTGGACTCTGGAGCAGTGGAAACGCGTTCTCTGGAGTGATTAATCACGCTTCACCATCTGGCAGTTTGACGGACAAATCTGGGTTTGGCGGATGCCAGGAAAATGCTACCTGCCCAAATGCATAGTGCCAACTGTAAAATTTGGTGGAGGAGGAATAATGGTCTGGGGCTGTTTTTCATGGTTCGGGCTAGGGCCCTTTAGTTCCAGTGAAGGTACATCTGAACGCTACATCATACAATGACATTCAAGACGAATCTGTGCTTCCAACTTTGTGGCAACAGTTTGGGGAAGGCCCTTTCCTGTTTCAGCATGACAATGCCCCCGTGCACAAAGTGAGGTCCGTACAGAAATCGTTGGTCGAGATCGGTGTGGAAGAACTTGACTGGCCTGCACAGAGCCCTAACCTCAACCCCATCAAACACCTTTGGGATGAATTGGAATGCCAACTGCGAGCCAGGCCTAATCGCCCAACATCAGTGCCTGACCTCACTAATGCTCTTGTGGCTGAATGGAAGCAAGTCCCTGCAGCAATGTTCCAACATCTAGTGGAAAGCCTTCCCAGAAGAGTGGAGGCTGTTATAGCAGCAAAAGGGGGGACCAACTCCATATTAATGCCCATGATTTTGGAATGAGATGTTCGACAAGCAGGTGTCCACATACTTTTGGTCAGGTAGTGTATTTCAAAATAGAAAACATTACGGTGCAGTATGTAGTTACGACCCTGGGGACAGGGTGGCGGGACAGGGCAGAGGAGGTTAACGTTAACTGGGGGTTATTCTGCCCCCACTGATGGGGTGCATGTACTTGGTTGAAGATATTCTGCAGAATCCCTCTAGTGGCTCAGCCCAGAGAGGAGGAGGGAGCAGGAGTGAGAGGAGGAGGGAGCAGGAGTGAGAGGAGGAGGGAGAGGAGGAGGGAGAGAGGGTGAGGAGGAGGGAGACAGGAAGATAAAGTGTTAGGGAGATAAGGCAGGAAGCAGGAGTGAGACAGGAAGATAAAGGGAGATAAGGCAGGAAGTGAGACAGGAAGATAAAGTGTTAGGGAGATAAGGCAGGACAGAGTGAGACAGGAAGATAAAGTGTTAGGGAGATAAGGGAAGCAGGAGTGAGACAGGAAGATAAAGTGTTAGGGAGATAAGGCAGGAAGGATGAGACAGGAAGATAAAGTGTTAGGGAGATAAGGCAGGAAGCAGGAGTGAGACAGGAAGATAAAGTGTTAGGGAGATAAGGCAGGAAGTGAGACAGGAAGATAAAGTGTTAGGGAGATAAGGCAGGAAGCAGGAGTGAGACAGGAAGATAAAGTGTTAGGGAGATAAGGCAGGAAGCAGGAGTGAGACAGGAAGATAAAATGTTAGGGAGATAAGGCAGGAAGTGAGACAGGAAGATAAAGTGTAGGGAGAAGGCAGGAAGCAGGTGAACGGGAAATAAGGTTAGGGATAGGCAGGAGGGAGTGAGCAGGAAGATAAGGTTAGGGAACAGCAGAAGAGGATGAGACAGGAGTTGTTAGGGAGGAGGAAGCAGGAGTGAAGTATATGTATCGTGCAGCGAGTGATGGGAGGAGGGGAAGATAAGTTTAGACCAACACAACACACACAGAACACGACAAAACAGGTGGTATAGTCACACAGTGGTAAGAACTAAAGTGGTTAGGAAACCGCAAGCGTGGAAAGTGAACAGGAAGATAAAGTGTTAGGTAGATCCAACAGCGATGGAAGTAACAACAGTGTGGGATATAAGCCCAACAGAGTGGAAGAACACAAGTGTGGGAAATAGCATGAACACAGAGTGGTAGAAGTTAAAAAGTGTATGTTACCAACGCGGGATAGTTAACCAACAGCTGTAAAAGTTAGACAACAGCATGGAAGTGACACAGCGAGTAAGTTTAGCCGACACAGCGTGGTAATCAGTGTAACCACACGGATAGTAAACAACGTGGTTAGTAGACAAGCGGGTCATATTGAACCAAGGGATAGTTAACAAGTGTTAGATAAGCCAGGACAGCGGAAGTGATGTATTCACAGGTGTACTTTCGTTCCCTGCAGCTGCTGAGTGATAGGGGGGGAGGTGGGAGAGGTATAGTTAACACACACACACACACACACAGCGTGGTATAGTTAACACACCATACAGCTGCTACTGTACCTAACTCCTACTCGCTATGTCCTTGACACTTCTCACAACTCAAAGTCTTTGTGTCAGATCCTTGTGATTTTAAACACACTCTCCTTTAATCTGAAATAGAAGTGCTGCCAAATAAGTAGCTCAAATGGATTATAAAACGTGGGCTTATTATAAGATGTCTGTTCAGTGCTGCTGTTTACCTTCGTTGTGTGTATTAAAACCTTATAGAGAAAGGGTGAGAAACACAAGACCATTCCATCTTCTCCTCCTCTCCAAACGTCTTCAGCATTCATTACGGCATTTGCCCTCCATCCCATTCCCTCCTTCTCATACCATGTTTTCCTGTGAGGACTCTGATTAACAGGATATGTTTCTCTCTTTCACTCCCTCTCCATCTCTCTCTTTCTGTTTCTCTCTCTCTCTCCCTATCACTCAGCAGCTGCAGGGAACGAAAGTAGATTCACTATATGGAACAACAGATAGTCCTTACTGCTATTAGCCCATACAAACACATTGAATAACAGATTCACTACATGGAACAACAGATAGCCCTTACTGCTATTAGCCCATACAAACACATTGAATAACAGATTCACTACATGGAACAACAGATAGTCCTTACTGCTATTAGCCCATACAAACACATTGAATAACAGATTCACTACATGGAACAACAGATAGTCCTTACTGCTATTAGCCCATACAAACACATTGAATAACAGATTCACTACATGGAACAACAGATAGTCCTTACTGCTATTAGCCCATACAAACACATTGAATAACAGATTCACTACATGGAACAACAGATAGTCCTTACTGCTATTAGCCCATACAAACACATTGAATAACAGATTCACTACATGGAACAACAGATAGTCCCCCCAAAAAATATACACTACCAGTCAAAAGTTTGGACACACCTACTCATTCAAGGTCTGTTCTTTATTTTTACTATTTTCTACATTGTAGAATAATAGTGAAGACATCAAAACTATGAAATAACACATATGGAATCATGTAGTAACTGAAAAAGTGTTAAACAAATCAAAATATATTTTATATTTGAGATTCTTCAAATAGCCACCCTTTGCCTAGATGACAGCTTTGCACACTCTTGGCATTCTCTCAACCAGCTTCACCTGGAATGCTTTTTCCAACAGTCTTTGAGGAGTTTCCACATACAGTGGCTTGCGAAAGTATTCACCCCCCTTCACATTTTTCCTATTTTGTTGCCTTACAACCTGGAATTAAAATTGATTTTTTTGGAGGGGGTTGTATCATTTCATTTACACAACATGCCTACCACTTTGAAGATACAAAATATTTTTGGGGTGAAACAAACAAGAAATAAGACAAAAAAACAGAAAACTTGAGAGTACATAACTATTCACCCCCCCCCCCCCCCCCCCCCCCAAAGTCAATACTTTGTAGAGCCACCTTTTGCAGCAATTACAGCTGCAAGTCTCTTGGGGTATGTCTCTATAAGCTTGGCACATCTAGCCACTGGGATTTTTGCCCATTCTTCAAGGCAAAACTGCTCCAGCTCTTTCAAGTTGGATGGGTTCTGCTGGTGTACAGCAATCTTTAAGTCATACCACAGATTCTCAATTGGATTGAGGTCTGGGCTTTGACTAGGCCATTCCAAGACATTTAAATGTTTCCCCTTAAACCACTCGAGTGTTGCTTTAGCAGTATACTTAGGGTTATTGTCCTGCTGGAAGGTGAACCTCTGTCCCAGTCTCAAATCTCTGAAAAACGGACACTGGTTTCCCTCAAGCATTTCCCTGTATTTAGCGCAATCCATCATTCCTTCAATTCTGACCAGTTTCCCAGTCCCTACCGATGAAAAACATCCCCACAGCATGATGCTGCCACCACCATGCTTCACAGTGGGGATGGTGTTCTCGGGTTGATGAGAGGTGTTGGGTTTGCGCAAGATATAGCGTTTTCCTTGATGGCCAAAAAGCTAAATTTTAGTCTCATCTAACCAGAGTACCTTCTTCCATATGTTTGGGGAGTCTCCCACATGCTTCCGTAAAGCCCAGCTCTGTGGAGTGTACGGCTTAAAGTGGTCCTATGGACAGATACTCCAATCTCCGCTGTGGAGCTTTGCAGCTCCTTCAGAGTTATCTTTGGTCTCGTTGTTGCCTCTCTGATTAATGCCCTCATTGCCTGGTCCGTGAGTTTTGGTGGGCGGCCCTCTCTTGGCAGGTTTGTTGTGGTGCCATATTTTTTGCATTTTTTAATAATTGATTTAATGGTGCTCCGTGGGATGTTCACATTTTCTGATATCTTTTTATTACCCAACCCTGATCTGTACTTCTCCACAACTTTGTCCCTGACCTGTTTGGAGAGCTCCTTGGTCTTCATGGTGCCGCTTGCTTGGTGGTGCCCCTTGCTTAGTGGTGTTGCAGACTCTGGGGCCTTTCAGAACAGGTGCATATATACTGAGATCATGTGACAGATCATGTGACACTTACACTTTATTTAACTAATTATGTGACTTCTGAAGGTAATTGGTTGCACCAGATCTTATTTAGGGGCTTCATAGCAAAGGGGGTGAATACATATGCACGCACCACTTTTCCGTTATATGTTTTTTAGATTTTTTAATTTATTTCACTTCACCAATCTGGACTATTTTGTGTTCGTCCATTACATGAAATCCAAATAAAAATCCATTTAAATTACAGGTTGTAATGCAACAAAATAGGAAAAATGCCAAGGGGGATGAATACTTTTGCAAGGCACTGTATGCTGAGCAAATCACACATTATTCCCTTTATAGTGCAGAGTCTTGGGCTCTGGTCTAAAGTAGTGCTCTACATAGGGAATAGGGTGCCATTCTCTGGTCTAAAGTAGTGCGCTACATAGGGAATAGGGTGCCATTCTCTGGTCTAAAGTAGTGCGCTACATAGGGAATAGGGTGCCATTCTCTGGTCTAAAGTAGTGCTCTACATAGGGAATAGGGTGCCAATTGGGACTCTGCCTCCACCCTGCCCTGGCTATCTGAACCACGGAGCTGCTGATAGGAGAGAGGATGTTATATTAATGAGATATGTTGTTGGCACTATTGATCAGAAAGCCTCGTCAGCGTGTCTGTGCGTGGGCATGTGTCCCCATTCGGCTGCTCTCTGCGCTTCACTCCCTGAACCATGTAACACAATGCCATGGACACACACACAAATGGAAATGCTCCAATGCTCTTTTCACTCCCCCAGTTTGTTTTAGAATGAAATGGATTGGCCAAAGGGCAGTTAGAGCAAATGTCAAATGGGCTGGTCCATCTTTAGTCCAGTGGGCTGGTCCATCTTTAGTCCAGTGGGCTGGTCCATCTTTAGTCCAGTGGGCTGGTCCATCTTTAGTCCAGTGGGCTGGTCCATCTTTAGTCCAGTGGGCGGGTCCATATTTAGTCCAGTGGGCTGGTCCATCTTTAGTCCAGTGGGCTGGTCCATCTTTAGTCCAGTGGGCGGGTCCATCTTTAGTCCAGTGGGCTGGTCCATCTTTAGTCCAGTGGGCTGGTCCATCTTTAGTCCAGTGGGCGGGTCCATCTTTAGTCCAATGGGCGGGTCCATCTTTAGTCCAATGGGCTGGTCCATCTTTAGTCCAATGGGCTGGTCCATCTTTAGTCCAGTGGGCTGGTCCATCTTTAGTCATTCTTTGACTAATTAAAAATAAATTGCTGATATCTTAGAAAGGGCTGATTTCTGGTCCTTCTGTGGTTTCTCAATTTACAAGAGAATAATATTCCCTTCTTGTGTTTCACCTTCACAAATGAAGTGTGGCAGTTGTTTTGGAATAGCAATGACAAATATACAACATACTGTCACTGTAGGAGACTGATAACACAACATACTGAGAGGGGACGTGACCATGCTGAGAGGGGACGTGACCATACTGAGAGGGGACGTGACCATGCTGAGAGGGGACGTGACCATGCTGAGAGGGGACGTGACCATACTGAGAGGGGACGTGACCATACTGAGAGGGGACGTGACCATACTGAGAGGGGACGTGACCATGCTGAGAGGGGACGTGACCATACTGAGAGGGGACGTGACCATGCTGAGAGGGGACGTGACCATACTGAGAGGGGACATGACCATGCTGAGAGGGGACGTGACCATACTGAGAGGGGACGTGACCATACTGAGAGGGGACGTGACCATACTGAGAGGGGACGTGACCATACTGAGAGGGGACGTGACCATACTGAGAGGGGACGTGACCATACTGAGAGGGGACGTGACCATACTGAGAGGGGACGTGACCATACTGAGAGGGGACGTGACCATACTGAGAGGGGACGTGACCATACTGAGAGGGGACGTGACCATACTGAGAGGGGACGTGACCATACTGAGAGGGGACGTGACCATACTGAGAGGGGACGTGACCATACTGAGAGGGGACGTGACCATACTGAGAGGGGACGTGACCATGCTGAGAGGGGACGTGACCATGCAGTGTGTTGTAGTAACAGTGTAATACCACCATAGTAACACTATGCTGTTCCTCTCTCTTCTCTCTCCCAAGGAGCCAGTATTCAGTATGAGCGTATGGGAGGAGACGTGACCATGCAGTGTGGATCTCTGGATAGCGAGGCCAGCGTGACGTGGAAGGTGAACGGGACGGACGTGACGGCACGCCACCGGGAGGAGGGGTCTAGGCTCATACTGATGGAGGTGGACCTCTCAAACAACGGACTCTACACCTGCTTCCAGAACCCCAACGGAGAACGACGGGACCAAATCAACCTACGTATCGGAAGTGAGTTCTGATAATGATCATATCCGTCTCTCTCCTCCTTCCTCTCCTCCTCCCTCTCCTCCTCCCTCTTCTCCATCTCTCTCCTCCTCCCTCTTCTCTCTCTCTCTCCTCCTTCCTCTTCTCCGTCTCTCTCCTCCTTCCTCTTCTCCGTCTCTCTCCTCCTTCCTCTTCTCCATCTCTCTTCTCCTCTCTCTTCTCCGTCTCTCTCCTCCTTCCTCTTCTCCGTCTCTCTCCTCCTATCTCTGTCCTCCTTCCTCTTCTCCGTCTCTCTCCTCCTCTCTCTTCTCCGTCTCTCTCCTCCTTCCTCTTCTCCGTCTCTCTCCTCCTTCCTCTTCTCCATCTCTCTCCTCCTCCCTCGTCTCCGTCTCTCTCCTCCTCACTCTTCTCCCATCTCTCTCTATATATGTATTTATTTACGTAACTAAGTTATAATAAGCAGATTGTCACCCTCTTCCTTTAACCACTTCTCCAACTCTCTCTCCTCTCTCTCCCTTCTCGTCTCTTCTCTCTCGTCTCTCTCTCTCTCTTCTCTCTCTCTCTCTCCTCTCTCTCTCCTCTCCTCTCTCTCCTCTCTCTTCTCAGCTCCTCTCTCTCTCTCTCTCCTCTCCTCGCTCCTCTACTCCTCTCTCTCTCTCTCCTCTCTCTCTCATCATCGTGGGCCTTCTCTCTCTCTCTCCTCTCCCTCTCTCGCTGCTCTCGTCGTCTTCTCTCTCTCTCTCTAGCTTCTTCTCTCTCCTCTCTCTCTCTTTTCTACCATCTGTGGTTAGTAAAGTCTCTCTCTTTCTGATCTCCTATCTGACCCATCTGTGTTCATCTGTCTCCTCTATGACCATGCAGCCTGGTGCTGTCATTTTACATTTACATTCTAGTAATTTAGCAGACTCTCTTATCCAGAGCCACTTACAGGCACAATTAGGGCTAAGTGCCTTGCTCAAGGGCACATCGATAGATTTTTCACCTAGACGGCTTGGGGATTCAAACCAGCTGAATCTGTTACATGACAGGCCAGTGTGTGTGTGTGTGTGTGTGTGTGTGACAGGGAGTCAGGTTTGGTTGTGTGTGGTGTGTGTGTTGTGGTGGTGGTGTGTGTGTGTTTGCTATTTGTGGTTAATGGTTAGGCATATAACTCCAAATGGTTAGGGTTAGGGTTTGGGATAGGTGAATAATAATAAGGATATATGTTTTTTTTTTTTTTTGCTAAAGTAGTGCACTGGGCCTTTACTAGTCCTCACTATCAGTGGACTGATATATAGACCGGTATAGCTGTCTGTTAAAACACAAGCTGCCCACTCCAATCCCCAAACATCTTCACCGGGGCTATGGTGACATGACGTACCTGTGTGTGTGTGTGTGTGTGTGTGTGTGTGTGTGTGTGTGTGTGTGTGTGTGTGTGTGTGTGTGTGTGTGTGTGTGTGTGTGTGTGTGTGTGTGTGTGGTGTGTGTGTGTGTGTGTGTGTGTGTGTGTGTGTGTGTGTGTGTGATGTCAGGGTACTGAGAGAATAAATCAGAGATTTGTCCCATTTGGCACCCTATTCCCTGTATAGTGCACTACTCTTATCCAGGGCTCATAGGGTGTGCTGATATCTCTCTGGTAGTGGACCATAGAGGTAATAGGGAATCATCACTAGTAGGAAGGGGAATAGAAATTGTAGCATTGTTTATTAAGTTTCAAAGTTTATTCGCCACAGCACAAGATACAATAGGTGTAAAATAGTACAGTGAAATTCTTACCTATGAGAGCTGGAGTGGTTGGATATACAGGTCAGTGTCAGTACCTTCTTCAATGTGCAGGGGTACTGGAGTGGTTGAATATACAGGTCAGTGTCAGTACCTTATTCAATGTGCAGGGGTACTGGAGTGGTTGGATATACAGGTCTGTGTCAGTACCTTATTCAATGTGCAGGGGTACTGGAGTGGTTGGATATACAGGTCAGTGTCAGTACCTTATTCAATATGCAGGGGGTACTGGAGTGGTTGGATATACAGGTCAGTGTCAGTACCTTATTCAATGTGCAGGGGTACTGGAGTGGTTGGATATACAGGTCAGTGTCAGTACCTTATTCAATGTGCAGGGGTACTGGAGTGGTTGGATATACAGGTCAGTGTCAGTACCTTATTCAATGTGCAGGGGGTACTGGAGTGGTTGGATATACAGGTCAGTGTCAGTACCTTATTCAATGGCAGGGGTACTGGAGTGGTTGGATATACAGGTCAGTGTCAGTACCTTATTCAATGTGCAGGGGTACTGGAGTGGTTGGATATACAGGTCAGTGTCAGTACCTTATTCAATGTGCAGGGGGACTGGAGTGGTTGGATATACAGGTCAGTGTCAGTACCTTATTCAATGTGCAGGGGGACTGGAGTGGTTGGATATACAGGTCAGTACCTTATTCAATGTGCAGGGGGTACTGGAGTGGTTGGATATACAGGTCAGTGTCAGTACCTTATTCAATGTGCAGGGGGTACTGGAGTGGTTGGATATACAGGTCAGTGTCAGTACCTTATTCAATGTGCAGGGGGTACTGGAGTGGTTGGATATACAGGTCAGTGTCAGTACCTTATTCAATGGCAGGGGTACTGGAGTGGTTGTATATACAGGTCAGTGTCAGTACCTTATTCAATGTGCAGGGGTACTGGATAGTCTGAAGGAGAGGGAGAGCAGTAGTTGTTAGCCATTTTCAGTCTTATGGCCAGGGGATAGTAGAGGTTTAGGAGTCTGTTGATCTGAGCCTTGATGCACCGGTACCGCCTGCCAGATGGGAGCATGGAGAACAGTCCATGTATCGGGCAGCTGAAGTCTTTGGCAATTTGTCGGGCCTTTCTCAGACACCGACTGGCATGTACATCGTGGAAGGCTGGGAGCTCACCCCCCAGTGATGGACTGGGCCATCTGAACCACCCTCTGTAGGGCCTTCCAGTCGAGGGCGGTGCAGTTGCCATACCAGACGGTGATACAACCAGTCAGGATACTCTCTATGGTGCAGCTGTAAAAGTTCCTGAGGATCTGAGGGGCCATGCCAAAACGTTTCAGCCTCCTGATGGAGAAGAGGTGCTGCCGTGCCTTCTTCACAACTGTCCTGGTGTGAGAGGACCATGATGTGGACACAGAGGAACTATGAGCTCTTGACCCTCTCCATTGCGGCCCCGGTGTGCACCCCCCCTCCCTGTTTCCTGTTTCCTGTAGTCCAGGATCAGCTCCTTGGTCTTACTGACGTTGAGGGAGAGGTTGTTGTCCTGGTAACACACTGCCAGGTCTCTGACCTCCTCCCTGTAGGCTGTCTCATCACCGTTGGTGATCAGGCCTATCACCGCGTTGTGTCGTCAGCAAATGTAATGATGTTGTTGGAGTTGTGCCTGGCCACACAGTCTTGGGTGAACAGGGAGTACAGGAGGGGACTAAGCACACACCCCTGTGGGGGCCCCTTGTATTGAGGGGTCAGCGTGGCGGAGGTATTGTTGCCTACTTTCGCCACCTGGGGGGCGGTCCGTCAGAAAGTCCAGGATCCAGTTGCAGAGGGAGGTGTTTATTCCCAGGGTCCTGAGCTTAGTGATGAGCTTGGAGGGGACTATGGTGTTGAACACTGATCTGTAGTCAATGAACAGCATTCTCACGTAGGTGTTCCCGTTGGCCAGGTGGGAGAGGGCAGTGTGGAGTGCAATAGAGATTGCATCATCTGTAGATCTGTTGGGGCGGTATGCAAATTGGAGTGGGTCCAAGGTGTCTGGCATGATGGAGTTGATGTGAGCCATGACCAGCCTTTCAAAGCACTTCATGATTACATATGTGAGTGCTACAGGGTGCTACAGGGTGGTACAGGGTGGTACAGGGTGGTACAGGGTGGTACAGGGTGCTACAGGGTGCTACAGGGTGGTACAGGGTGCTACAGGGTGCTACAGGGTGGTACAGGGTGCTACAGGGTGCTACAGGGTGCTACAGGGTGGTACAGGGTGGTACAGGGTGGTACAGGGTGCTACAGGGTGGTACAGGGTGGTACAGGGTGCTACAGGGTGCTACAGGGTGGTACAGGGTGCTACAGGGTGCTACAGGGTGCTACAGGGTGGTACAGGGTGGTACAGGGTGGTACAGGGTGCTACAGGGTGGTACAGGGTGGTACAGGGTGCTACAGGGTGCTACAGGGTGCTACAGGGTGCTACAGGGTGGTACAGGGTGGTACAGGGTGGTACAGGGTGGTACAGGGTGGTACAGGGTGGTACAGGGTGCTACAGGGTGCTACAGGGTTGCTACAGGGTGCTACAGGGTGTACAGGGTGGCTACCAGGGTTGGTACAGTGTGCTACAGGGTGGTACAAGGGTGACTACAGGGGTGGTACAGGGTGGTACAGGGTGGCTAACCGGGGTATGGCTACAGGGTGGTACAGGGTTGCTACGGGGTGGTACACGGGTGCTACCAGGGGTGGGTACAGGGTGGTACAGGGTGGTACAGGGTGGGGGTACAGGGTGGCTACAGGGTGGTACAGGGTGCTAACAGGGTGGTACATGGGTGCTACAGGGGTGGGTACAGGGTGCTACAGGGTGGTACAGGGTGCTACATTGGTGGTATACAGGGTGCTACCAGGGTGGTACCAGGGTGCTATCAGGGGTGGTGACAGGGTGATACAGGTGGTAGGTCCAGGGTGGTACAGGGTGGCTACAGGGGCTGCAGGGTGGTACAGTGTGCTACATGGGTGGTACAGGGTTGCGACAGGGTCGACAGGGGTGGTACAGGGTGCTACAGGGTTGGTGTACAGGGTGCTACAGGGGTGGTACAGGGTGGTACAGGGTGCTACAGGTGTGCTACAGGGTGGTGGTACAGGGTGGTACAGGGTGGTACAGGGTGCTACAGGTGGTACAGGGTGGTACAGGGTGCTACAGGGTGCTACAGGGTGCTACAGGGTGGTACAGGGTGGTACAGGTGGTACAGGGTGCTACAAATGGGTGGTACAGGGTGGTACAGGGTGGTACAGGGTGGTACAAGGTGCTACAGGGTGGCTACAGGGGTAAAGGGTGGTAGTTCATTGTGGCATGAAGCCTTAGAGTTCTTGGGGACAGGAATGATGGTGGTCGTCTTTAGACTTGGGGATTAAAGACTGGGACAAGGAGAGTTGAAAATGACCACGAAGTTGCTTGCCAGCTGGTCTGCACATGATCAAGAACCACAGCCTGGAATATCATTCACTACATCTATCTAGTGCTATGTTCACTACATCTATCTGGTGCTGTGTTCACTACATCATCTATGCTGTGTTCACTACATCTATCTGGTGCTGTGTTCACTACATCTATCTGGTGCTGTGTTCACTACATCTATCTGGTGCTGTGTTCACTACATCTATCTGGTGCTGTGTTCACTACATCTATCTAGTGCTGTGTTCACTACATCTATCTGGTGCTGTGTTCACTACATCTATCTGGTGCTGTGTTCACTACATCTATCTGGTGCTGTGTTCACTACATCTATCTGGTGCTGTGTTCACTACATCTATCTAGTGCTGTGTTCACTACATCTATCTGGTGCTGTGTTCACTACATCTATCTGGTGCTGTGTTCACTACATCTATCTAGTGCTGTGTTCACTACATCTATCTGGTGCTGTGTTCACTACATCTATCTGGTGCTGTGTTCACTACATCTATCTGGTGTTGTGTTCACTACATCTATCTGGTGCTGTGTTCACTTAATGATTACATATGTGAGTGCTACAGGGTGGTACAGGGTGGTACAGGGTAATACAGGGTGGTACAGGGTGGTACAGGGTGGTACAGGGTGCTACAGGGTGCTACAGGGTGGTACAGGGTAATACAGGGTGGTACAGGGTGGTACAGGGTGGTACAGGGTGCTACAGGGTGGTACAGGGTGCTACAGGGTGGTACAGGGTAATACAGGGTGGTACAGGGTGCTACAGGGTGGTACAGGGTAATACAGGGTGGTACAGGGTGGTACAGGGTGGTACAGGGTGCTACAGGGTGCTACAGGGTGCTACAGGGTGCTACAGGGTGGTACAGGGTAATACAGGGTGGTACAGGGTGGTACAGGGTGGTACAGGGTGCTACAGGGTGGTACAGGGTGGTACAGGGTGCTACAGGGTGCTACAGGGTGCTACAGGGTGCTACAGGGTGCTACAGGGTGGTACAGGGTAATACAGGGTGGTACAGGGTGGTACAGGGTGGTACAGGGTGCTACAGGGTGCTACAGGGTGGTACAGGGTGGTACAGGGCGCTACAGGGTGGTACAGGGTGGTACAGGGGCTACAGGGGTGTACAGGGTGGTACAGGGTGCTACAGGGTGCTACCAGGGTGCTACAGGGTGTACAGGGTGGTACCGGGTGCTACAGGTGGTAAGGGTGCACAGGGTGGTACAGGGTGCTACAGGGTGGTACAGGGTGGTACAGGGGTGGTACAGGGTGCTACAGGGTGCTACAGGGTGGTACAGGGTGGTCGGGTGTACAGGGTGCTACAGGGTGCTACAGGGTGCTACAGGGTGGTACAGGGTGGTACAGGGTGCTACAGGGTGGTACAGGGTGGTACAGGGTGGTACAGGGTGGTACAGGGTGGTACAGGGTGCTACAGGGGTGCTACAGGGTGGTACAGGGGTAGGGGGTGGTACAGGGTGTACAGGTTGGTACCGGTGGTACAGGGTGGTACAGGTGGTTACAGGGTGTACAGGGTGCACAGGGTGCTACAGGGTGGTACAGGGTGCTACAGGGTGGGTACAGGGTGGTACAGGGTGGTACAGGGTGGTACAGGGTGTACAGGGTGGTACAGGGTGGTACAGGGTGGTACAGGGTGGTACAGGGTGGTCAGTACAGGGTGGTACAGGGTGTACAGGTGGTAGTCATTGTGGCATGAACCTTAGAGTTCTTGGGGACAGGAATGATGGTGGTCGTCTTTAGACGTGGGGATTAAAGACTGGGACAAGGAGAGGTTGAAAATGACCACGAAGTTGCTTGCCAGCTGGTCTGCACATGATCAAGAACACAGCCTGGAATATCATTCACTACATCTATCTAGTGCTATGTTCACTACATCTATCTGGTGCTGTGTTCACTACATCTATCTGGTGCTGTGTTCACTACATCTATCTGGTGCTGTGTTCACTACATCTATCTGGTGCTGTGTTCACTACATCTATCTGGTGCTGTGTTCACTACATCTATCTGGTGCTGTGTTCACTACATCTATCTGGTGCTGTGTTCACTACATCTATCTGGTGCTGTGTTCACTACATCTATCTGGTGCTGTGTTCACTACATCTATCTGGTGCTGTGTTCACTACATCTATCTGGTGCTGTGTTCACTACATCTATCTGGTGCTGTGTTCACTACATCTATCTGGTGCTGTGTTCACTACATCTATCTGGTGCTGTGTTCACTACATCTATCTGGTGCTGTGTTCACTACATCTATATGGTGCTGTGTTCACTACATCTATTGGTGCTGTGTTCACTACATCTATCTGGTGCTGTGTTCACTACATCTATCTGGTGCTGTGTTCACTACATCTATCTGGTGCTGTGTTCACTACATCTATCTGGTGCTGTGTTCACTACATCTATCTGGTGCTTGTGTTCACTACATCTATCTGGTGCTGTGTTCACTACATCTATCTGTGCTGTGTTCACTACATCTATCTGGTGCTGTGTTCACTACATCTATCTGGTGCTGTGTTCACTACATCTATCTGGTGCTGTGTTCACTACATCTATCTGGTGCTGTGTTCACACATCTATCTAGTTGCTGTGTTCACTACATCTACCTGTGCTGTGTTCACTACATCTATCTGGTGCTGTGTTCACTACATCTATCTAGTGCTGTGTTCACTACTTATCTGGTGCTGTGTTCACTACATCTATCTGGTGCTGTGGTTTCACTACATCTATCTGGTGGCTGTGTTCACTACATCTATCTGGTGCTGTGTTCACTACATCTAATCTGGTGCTGTGTTCACTACATCTAATCTGGTGCTGTGTTCACTACATCTATCTGGGATGCCTGTGTGTTCACTACATCTATCTAGTGCTGTGTTCACTACATCTATCTGGTGCTTGTGGTTCACTACATCTATCTGGTGCTGTGTTCACTACATCTTCTGGTGCTGTGGTTCACTACATCTATCTGGTGCTGTGTTCACTACATCTATCTAGGTGCTGTGTTCACTACATCTATCTGGTGCTGTGTTCACTACATCTATCTAGGTGCTGTGTTCACTACATCTAACTAATGCTGTGTTCACTACATCTATCTGGTACTGTGTTCACTACATCTATTTAGTGCTGTGTTCACTACATCTATCTGGTGCTGTGTTCACTACATCTACCTGGTGCTGTGTTCACTACATCTATCTGGTGCTGTGTTCACTACATCTATCTGGTGCTGTGTTCACTACATCTATCTAGTGCTGTGTTCACTACATCTATCTGGTGCTGTGTTCACTACATCTATCTAGTGCTGTGTTCACTACATCTATCTGGTGCTGTGTTCATCAATCTATCTGGTGCTGTGTTCACTACATCTATCTGGTGCTGTGTTCACTACATCTATCTGGTGCTGTGTTCACTACATCTATCTGGTGCTGTGTTCACTACATCTATCTTGTGCTGTGTTCACTACATCTATCTGGTGCTGTGTTCACTACATCTATCTGGTGCTGTGTTCACTACATCTATCTGGTGCTGTGTTCACTACATCTATCTGGTGCTGTGTTCACTACATCTATCTGGTGCTGTGTTCACACTTCCCTTACTCCACCCAGAACCAGTAACTCTGTGTATTTACTTTACCACAGCTTCACACACACACACACACACACACACACACACACCTTAGCTTGAAACAGTGAATATAGGGTGTGAGGAGTGTTTAGAGATGAATGATATACAGTTTGATTTCCTCTCCTTTCAGAGTCTGACAAAGTTATATGTCTGTGCTATATCATATCTGCCAAAAGATTTAATATTGCTGACATTAACGGCCTTCCTTTAAACTAGCTGACAGCCACTTAATATCACAAATCAAATTGGTGCAAGGAGGAGGAAATTGAGTGGAGATGCTGGACGGGCCTGGCTGAGTCTGTCTGAACTAAAGAGGAGAGGCTGGACGGGCCTGGCTGAGTCTGTCTGAACTAAAGAGGAGAGGCTGGACGGGCCTGGCTGAGGAGAGGCTGGACGGGCCTGGCTGAGGAGAGGCTGGACGGGCCTGGCTGAGGAGAGGCTGGACGGGCCTGGCTCCATAACCCTGTGAGAGAGAGAGAATAGGATGCAGCGTGTGGCTACTGCTGCTGTTTGAAGGAGGAAATGACGGGTGTGGGGTTATTTAGATGGGTTTAACACAGGGGAGAGGATGCATGGGGTTTGGGGTTGGAGAAGTGTTCGAATGAAAATGTGGATATTTGGGGTTTGGGGTTTGGGACGAGAGAGAGAGAGAGACAGAGAGAGAGATGGTGGTGTGGCGGCTAAGTGGCTTGATTAATGTAGCATGGTCTCTATCCCACAGACAGGGAGAGGCTGTCACAACCTGCGTCAGAACTACGCTGGGCTGGAACCATGTGAGGGACGGAGGGGGAGGGAGTGGGGGAAAGAATGAGGGAGGGAGGAGAGAGTGAGGGAAAGGGAGGAGGGAGGGAGGAGAGAGGGAAGGAGTGGGGGAAAGGGAGGGGGGAGGAGGGAGGGAGAAGAGAGGGAATAGAAGAGAGAGGGAATAGAGGAGAGGGAATAGAGGAGAGGGAATATAGAATAGAGAGGGGGAATAGAGGAGAGAGGGGGAATAGATGAGAGAGAGGGAATAGAGGATAGAGAGGGAATAGAGGAGAGAGAGGGAATAGAGGAGAGAGGGGGAATAGAGGAGAGAGGGAATAGAGGAGAGAGAGGGAATAGAGGAGAGGGGGGAATAGAGGAGAGAGGGGGAATAGAGGAGAGAGGGGGAATAGAGAGAGAGGGGGAATAGAGGAGAGAGGGGGAATAGAGGAGAGAGGGGGGAATAGAGGAGAGAGGGGGAATAGAGGAGAGAGGGGGAATAGAGGAGAGAGGGGGAATAGAGGAGAGAGGGGGAATACACACACACAGTGAACGCTGCTGTCCTATGTTATAAAGACATTGAACCACTGGTCACTTCCTGTTTCACACTGTGTATTTAAATACTGTATCCCCGACGTAGCTCATCATAACATGTCTACTACTGTACATTGGATTTTAGTTACACTGTTTATACACACCACATACGTATTATATACTGGATTCTTGACATATCTTACTCTAGTATATCTACTGCTGTACATATCATTCTTAGTATATCTACTGCTGTACATATCATTCTTAGTATATCTACTGCTGTACATGTCATTCTTAGTATATCTACTGCTGTACATATCATTCTTAGTATATCTTGTGTACATTTTCCAGAGCTGTGTTCGAATACCCATACTAACATCCTGTATACTACATACTTAATGAGTATATACTACATACTATATACTATTAGTTAATTGTAGTGTACTGTAAACTAACGCTTTCCTTTCAGTTGAGTGTACTAGCGCTTCGCCTGTCTACCCGTAAGTTGATGATGTTGCTATGCAACCTCTTGCTAGCTTGTTAGCATAACAAATTACTAGCTAGACATCTTATGACTTCATTAACAATGTCCATTGAGAACGCACAATGACTATACCACTTAGCTAAGGTAAGAATGAGGTGAATAATCAAGTCAATAAATGTTTTCCTCCATATGTATTGGAGCTTTCATTGTTTGTGTCCATTCCTACAGTATGTTAAACCCTCTATGGTTTATCTTGTGGAAATTCACCTGGTGTACATACACTACCAGTCAATAGTTTGGACACACCTACTCATTCAAGGGTTTTTCTTTATTTGTACTATTTTCTACATTGTAGAAAAATAGTGAAGACATCAAAACTATGAAATAACACATATGGAATCATGTAGTAACCAAAAAAGTGTTAAACAACTCAACAAATATCCACCGGTCTAATGTCCATTGCTCGTGTTTCTTCTTATTGGTCTCCTTTAGTAGTGGTTTCTTTGCAACAATCCGACCATGAAGGCCTGATTCACACAGTCTCCTCTGAACAGTTGATGTTGAGTTGTGTCTGTTACTTGAACTCTGTGAAGCATTTTTTTGGGCTGCAATTTCTGAGGCTGGTAACTCTAATGAACGTATCCTTTGCAGCAGAGGTAACTCTGGGTCTTCCATTCCTGTGGCAGTCCTCATGAGAGCCAGTTTCATCATAGCGCTTGATATTTTTGCCACTGCACTTGAAGAAACTTTCAAAGTTCTTAACATTTTCTGTATTGACTGACCTTCATGTCTTAAAGTAATGATGGACTGTCATTTCTCTTGGCTTATTTGAGCTGCAAAGCTCCACAGCGGAGATTTGAATATCTGTCCATAGGACCACTTTATGCCGTAACGTCCACAAAGCTGGGCTTTACGGAAGAGTGGCCAGAAAAAAGCCATTCCTTCAAGAAAAAATAAGCAAACACGTTCGGTGTTCGCCAAAAGGCATGTGGTAGACTCCCCAAACATATGGAAGAAGGTACTCTGGTCAGATGAGACCAGAAAATTGAGCATTTTGGCCGTCAAGGAAAACGCTATGTCTGGCGCAATCCCAACACCTCTCATCACCCCGAGAACACCATCCCCACAGTGAAGCATGGTGATGGCAGCATCATGCTGTGGGGATGTTTTTAATCGGCAGGGACTGGGAAACTGGTCAGAATTGAAGGAATGATGGATGGCGCTAAATACAGGGAAATTCTTGAGGGAAACCTGTTTCAGTCTTCCAGAGATTTGAGACTGGGACAGAGGTTCACCTTCCAGCAGGACAATGACCCTAAGCATACTGCTAAAGCAACACTCGAATGGTTTAAGGGGAAACATTTAAATGTCATGGAATGGCCTAGTCAAAGCCCAGACCTCAATCTAATTTAGAATCTGTGGTATGACTTAAAGATTGCTGTACACCAGCGGAACCCATCCAACTTGAAGGAGGTGGTCCTCTGTAGCTCAGCTGGTAGAGCACGGCGCTTGTAACGCCAGGGTATTGGGTTCGATCCCCGGGACCACCCATACACAAAAATGTATGCACGCATGACTGTAAGTCGCTTTGGATAAAAGCGTCTGTTAAATGGCATATCATTATTATTATTAAGGAGCTGGAGCAGTTTTGCCTTGAAGAATGGGCATAAATCCCAGTGGATAGATGTGCCAAGCTTATAGAGACATACCCCAAGAGACTTGCAGCTGTAATTGCTGCAAAAGGTGGCTCTACAAAGTATTGACTTTGGGGATGTGAATAGTTATGAACGGTCAAGTATATTTTTTTTTGTGTCTTATTTCGTGTTTGTTTCACAATAAATAAATTGCATCTTCAAAGTGGTAGGCATGTTGTGTAAATCAAATGATAAAACCCCCCCAAAATCCATTTTAATTCCAGGTTGTAAGGCAACAAAATAGGAAAAATGCCAAGGGGGTTAAATACTTTCGCAAGCCACTGTAAATGTACCGTAGTTAACTGTAGTAGTGACCTGTAAAGAATAGTTAGTTGGGGACTTGTCTTGTATCCCCTTAGGTAGATCCTTGATACATTCTGTCAGGTATCTGTCCAGGACATCCTAATGTGTCGTCACTGTAATGATCCCAGATAAACAACAGCAATACTTCATGTCATTTCTCAGAGGACTTGAGACGGACATTAAAATGAATCGACCCGTCAGCAATAGTCTACAATGAGGAGACAGAGAAGAAGTCCCTCCCTCATGTATATCAGTGTGTGTGTGTGTGTGTGTGTGTGTGTGTGTTTGGAACAAGAGAATACCATTAGTGTTCCGTGTTCCGTGTTCCTTCCTTTTCCTGTCTGTCCCCACAGGAACGGCGCTCCAGCAGGAAGTCGCTAGCGTGCTCAGATCAGAGTGCCCAGGCGTCAGTTCATGATGTCAGAGAGATATAGAGCGGGACCTCAGAGACACACAGAGAGATGCTCTGGCTAGTGTAGCAATAGATTGAGTCTCAAATTGCACCCTATTTTCTTTATAGTGCATGGCATTATAGTAAATTATTGCCCAAAGTTCCATTTGGATACCCATAGGCCCAGCTAGTAAAGAGATCCCTCACGTTCGTTTATCACGCGGTGTTCCAGTGGCTAAATTACTTCAGTAACACAAAGCTTAACTGGACTGAAAAGCAGAGAGAGATATGCTTCCGCTAGCTCATAGTCATCCTCTCTTTTGTCAGTTTTTGAAGGTAAATTATTGCAGTATAGCATAGTAAATGGATCTAGGAGAATTCTTTCTTATGTCTCTGTCGCTTCTTTTCATTTTGAAGATTAATTTCGTTCTGTATATGGTTTTGTCAGCTTCTGTTTCATTATGTTCTGTCAGCTTCCTGTTTCATTATGATTCTGTCAGCTTCCTGTTTCATTATGGTTCTGTCAGCTTACTGTTTCATTATGGATCTGTCAGCTTCCTGTTGATGGTTCTGTCAGCTTCCTGTTTCATTTTTGTTCTGTCAGTTTACTGTTTCATAATGGTTCTGTCAGCTTCCTGTTTCATTATGGTTCTGTCAGCTTCCTGTTTCATTATGGTTCTGTCAGCTTCCTGTTTCATTATGGTTCTGTCAGCTTCCTGTTTCATTATGGATCTGTCAGCTTACTGTTTCATTATGGTTCTGTCATCTTAGAACTGCTACAGTATTCATGACTCACTTTACCCATGTCTGGCTCTCTGTCTCTCTGTCTCTCTGTCTCTCTGGCTCTCTGTCTCTCTGGCTCTCTGGCTCTCTCTCTATATGTCTCTCTCTCCCTCTATTCCCCCTCTCTCTCTCTCACTCTCCATCTCACTAGCTCTCTCTCTCCCTCTATTCCCCCCCCCCCCCCCCCCCCCCCCCCCCCCCCTCTCTCTCTGTCCCCCTAAGTGGTTTCACAGTGGAATAAGTCATAATCCAGCCGTGATATTGTGTTGTCAGTGCTATTACTGTTTGCTTACTTCATCTTGACATCCAGTGGAATGAACTTGTTGACTGAAGAGCTGTGGCTGAAAACACAACTGGTAGATCCGTAGGTAGAGAGAGACAGATGTGGACTTGGACTGCATTGTTACGACGATGCTCCTCCAAGGGTCTCCACTCTCATTGAACTGTCCACAACACAACGGGATAGGAATATTTATTTAATAGAGAGAAGACATAACAGAGGAGGGAAGAAGACTGAGGGCTGGCTATCTACCACATCTGTTTTGTGGTGGCCTCATCTACAGGCTGTATGGGGATACTGTTGTAGAGACATGTTACATTCATCCTAGTCAGCATCTTTGTCTCTAGATGGATATTGTGTAAGATACAGTGAGATCATCAATGTCCATTTTGGCACTCTATACCCTACATAGTGTGCTGCTTTGACCAGAGCTGTATGGGACTGGATATAGAATAGGATGCTATTTGGGATGCACACATTCATTAGTTTATCTCTATGGGAATGAGTTGGTCATGCTATAGTGATCTATGTTTCAGGGGGAACGCAGCCGTCTGAACGGACTATGCTGCAATAATACACGTCTAGATGCTTTCCATGTATTGTTGTGCTGCTTGGTCTGAGAGGGGTTTGTTATTCATAGGCCTGTTTTCGGCCTATATATCCGGGTATCTAGGGTACATATCGTCAAATATGCTGGTAAGAGCATTGGGACAGTAACCAAAGAATCCATGAGCCGACTAGGTGAAAAATCTGTCAATGTTCCCTTGAGCAAGGCACTTAACGCTAGATAAGATAGATAATCTATGGATTACCTTTTCTAATAGCACTGTATTCTCAGCAATATCAGCAATAAATCAAATCAAATATTAGTTGTCACATGCGCCGAATACAACAGGTCACCTTACAGTGAAATGCTTACATACATGCCCTTAACCAACAACGCAGTTTTAAGAAAAATAAGTGTTAAGTAAAAAATAGATAAGTAAAAAATAAAAGCAGTACAATAACAGTAAAAATAACCATAGCGAGGCTATATGCAGGCTATATACAGCTATATGCAGGCTATATACAGGCTATATACAGGCTATATACAGGCTATATACAGGCTATATACAGCTATATACAGGCTTATACAGGCTATATACAGGCATATATACAGGCTATATACAGGCTATATACAGCTATATACAGGCTATATACAGCTATTATACAGGCTATATACAGGCTTAGTATACAGCTATATACAGGCTATATACAGGCTATATACAGCTATATACAGCTATATACAGGCTATATACAGGCTATTACGCTATATACAGCTATATACAGGCTATATACAGGCTAATACAGCTATATACAGCTATAACAGGCTAATATACAGCTATATACAGGCTATATACAGGCTATATACAGGCTATATACAGGCTATATACAGGCTATATACAGGCTATATACAGGCTATATCAGGCTTAACAGCTATAAACAGGCTATATACAGCTATATACAGGCTATATACAGGCTATATACAGGCTATATACAGGCTATATGACAGGCTATAACAGGCTATATACAGGCTATATACACAGGCTATATACAGCTATATACAGTGCTATATACAGGCATATACAGCTATATACAGGCTATATACAGGCTATATACAGCTATATACATCTATATACAGGCTATATACAGGCTATATACAGGCTATATACAGGCTATATACAGCTATATACAGGCTATATACAGGCTATATACAGCTATATACAGGCTATATACAGGCTATATACAGCTATATACAGGCTATAGACAGGCTATATACAGGCTATATACAGGCTATATACAGCTATATACATCTATATACAGGCTATATACAGGCTATATACAGGCTATATATCAGGCCTATATACAGCTATATTACAGTGCTATATACAGGCTATATACAGCCTATATACAGGCTATATACAGGCTATATACAGGCTATATACAGCTATATACAGGCTATAGACAGGCTATAGACAGGCTATAGACAGGGTATAGACAACTATATACAGGCTATATACAGGCTATATACAGCTATATACAGGCTATATACATATATACAGGCTATATACAGGCTATATACAGGCTATATACAGGGGGTACCGGTACAGAGTCAATGTGCAGGCTATATACAGGCTATATACAGGGGGTACCGGTACAGAGTCAATGTGCAGGCTATACACAGGCTATATACAGGGGGTACCGGTACACAGTCAATGTGCAGGGGCACCGATAGTTGAGGTAATTGAGGTAATAGGTACATGTAGGTATAGTTAAAGTGACTGTGCATAGATAATAAACAGAGAGTAATGAAAAAGTATGGGTAACCATATCAGTAATATCAGTAATATCAGTAATATCAGTAATATCAGTAATATCATTAATATCAGTAATATCAGTAATATCAATAATATCAATAATATCAGTAGAGCAGTAATATCAGTAATATCAATAATATCAGTAATATCAGTAATATCAATAATATCAGTAATATCAATAATATCAGTAGAGCAGTAATATCAGTGATATCAGTAATATCAGTAAAGAAGTAATATCAGTAGAGCAGTAATATCAGTAATATCAATAATATCAGTAATATCTGTAATATCAGTAATATCAGTAAAGAAGTAATATCAGTAATATCAGCAATATCAGTAATATCAGTAGAGCAGTAAAATCAGTAATATCAATAATATCAGTAGAGCAGTAATATCAGTAATAGCAATAATATCAGTAATATCATCAATATCAGTAATATCATCAATATCAGTAATATCATCAATATCAGTAATATCATCAATATCAGTAATATCAGAAATATCAGTAATATCAGTAATATCAGTAATATCAGTAGAGCAGTAATATCAGTAATATCAGTAATATCATCAATATCAGTAGAGCAGTAATATCAGCAATATCAGTAATATCAGTAATATCAGTAATATCAGTAGAGCAGTAATATCAGTAATATCAGTAAATCAGTAATATCAGTAAATCAGTAATATCAGTAATATCAGTAATATCAGTAATATCAGTAATATCAATAATATCAGTGATATCAGTAATATCAGTAGAGTAGTAATATCAGTAATATCAGTAATATCAGCAATATCAGTAATATCAGCAATATCAGCAATATCAGTAATATTCGTAAATCAGTAATATCAGTTATATCAGTAGAGCGGTAATATCAGTAATATCAATAATATCAGTAATATCAGCAATATCAATAGAGCAGTAATATCAGTAATATCAGTAATATCAGTAATATCAGTAATATCAGTAATATCAGCAATATCAGTAGAACAGCAATATCAGTAATATCAGCAATATCAGTAATATCAGAAATATCAGCAATATCAGTAATATCAGCAATATCAGTAATATCAGAAATATCAGTAATATCAGAAATATCAGCAATATCAGTAATATCAGTAATATCAGTAGAGCAGTAATATCAGTAATATCAGTAATATCAGAAATATCAGCAATATCAGTAATATCAGCAATATTAGTAGAACAGCAATATCAGTAATATCAGCTATATCAGTAATATCAGCAATATCAGCAATATCAGTAATATCAGTAAATCAGTAATATCAGTAATATTAGTAGAGCAGTAATATCAGTAATATCAGTAATATCAATAGAGCAGTAATATCAGTAATATCAGTAATATCAATAGAGCAGTAATATCAGTAATATCAGTAATATCAGTAGAGCAATAATATCAGTAATATCAGTAATATCAATAATATCAGTAATATCATCAATATCAGTAGAGCAGTAATATCAGCAATATCAGTAATATCAGTAATATCAGTAATATCAGTAGAGCAGTAATATCAGTAATATCAGTAATATCAGCAATATCAGCAATATCAGCAATATCAGCAATATCAGTAATATCAGTAAATCAGTAATATCAGTTATATCAGTAATATCAGTAATATCAGCAATATCAGTAATATCAGTAATATCAATAATATCAGTAATATCATCAATATCAGTAGAGCAGTAATATCAGCAATATCAGTAATATCAGTAATATCAGTAATATCAGTAAATCAGTAATATCAGTAATATTAGTAATATCAGTAGAGCAGTAATATCAGCAATATCAGCAATATCAGTAATATCAGTAAATCAGTAATATCAGTAATATCAGTAATATCAGTAATATCAGTAAATCAGTAATATCAGTAATATCAGTAATAGCAGTAATATCAGTGATATCAGTAATATCAGCAATATCAGTAATATCAGCAAAATCAGCAATATCAGTAATATCAGTAAATCAGTAATATCAGTGATATCAGTAATATCAGTAATATCGGCAATATCAGTAATATCAGTAAATCAGTAATATCAATAATATCAGTAATATCAGTAATATCAGTAGAGCAGTAATATCAGCAATATCAGTAATATCAGCAATATCAGTAGAACAGCAATATCAGTAATATCAGCAATATCAGTAATATCAGCAATATCAGCAATATCAGTAATATCAGTAAATCAGTAATATCAGTAATATCAGTAATATCAGTAATATCAATAATATCAGTAATATCAGTAATATCATTTACATTTACGTCATTTAGCAGACGCTCTTATCCAGAGCGACTTAATATCAATAATATCAGTAATATCAGTAATATCAGTAGAGCAGTAATATCAGTAATATCAGTAATATCAGTAATATCAGTAATATCAGTAATATCAGTAGAGCAGTAATATCAGTAATATCAGTAATAACAGTAATATCAGTAATATCAGTAGAGCAGTAATATCAGTAATATCAGTAGAGCAGTAATATCAGTAATATCAGTAGAGCAGTAATATCAGTAATATCAGTAGAGCAGTAATATCAGTAATATCAGTAGAGCAGTAATATCAGTAATATCAGTAATATTAGTAATATCAGTAGAGCAGAGGACAGTTAATGAATCCCAAATAGCCATAGGGCCCTAGTCCAAAGGAGTGCACTATAAAGTTAATAAGAGGAGCTGACCTACCACTGTCTGGGATGATACATTACCTTAGGAGGAGGAGCTGACCTACCCCTGTCTGGGATGATACATTACCTTAGGAGGAGGAGCTGACCTACCCCTGTCTGGGATGATACATTACCTTAGGAGGAGAAGCTAACCTACCACTGTCTGGGATGATACATTACCTTAGGAGGAGGAGCTGACCTACCCCTGTCTGGGATGATACATTACCTTAGTAATATATGAAGTATCCATTCCTGCCTGTCCCTGTTACCTCACTGCTTCTATAGCACACTAGATGGTGGGTGCTCTGTGTGTGTGAGAGAGAGAGAGAGAGAGAGAGAGAGATAGAGAGAGAGAGAGAGAGAGGAGAGAGAGAGAGAGAGAGAGAGAGAACTGAGCAGGGTAATACCTCCACATGTTGAGTGAAAACAAACATGCCGGAGGATGAAACACTGGTGTTGGCTTTTGGCCCAATATATCCCCTTAACAGCAGAACACTGGGCAGATGAAAGAAGGCAAAACAGGGAGAGCAGGAGAACAGCCTCCGTTGGATGAGCTGCTTTTATTGCTTAATAACACAGAGCTATTGCTTTTGGCTTGATTGGAATGTGGTCTGGGAGAGGTAGAGGGAGGGGGGGAGGCGGGGGGAGGGGCTGGGGGGGGGAGGGTGAGGGAGGAGGGGGCGGGAGCGGGGGGGGGGGGGGCAGGTGGGAGGGCGGACGGAGGGGGCTGGGAGGGGGGGGAGGGGGTGGGAGAGGTGAGGGAGGGGCGGACGGAGGGGGCTGGGAGGCGGGGGAGGGGGGGAGAGGTAGAGGAGGGGCGGAGGAGGGGCTGGGAGGCGGGGGGAGGGGGCTGGGAGAGGTGAGGGGGGGCTGGGAGGCGGGGGGAGGGGCGGGGAGAGGTAGAGGGAGGGGCGGACGGGGGGGTGGAAGGGGGGGCTGGGAGGCGGGGGAGGGGCTGGGAGAGGTGAGGGAGGGGGCTGGGAGAGGCAGGGGGTAGGGGGCTGGGGAGGTAGAGGGAGGGGCGGACGGAGGGGGCTGGGAGGAGGGGAGGGGGCTGGGAGAGGTAGAGGGAGGGGGCTGGGAGGGGGTGGGAGGGGGCTGGGGAGAGGGGAAGAGAGGGGGCGGGACAGAGGGGAGGGGAGGCGGGGGCTGGGGAGGGAGGGAGGGGGGCTGGGAGAGCGAGAGGGAGGGGGTGGGAGAGGCAGAGGGAGGGGGCTGGGAGGTGCAGAG
Organism: Coregonus sp. 'balchen'; assembly: GCA_902810595.1. Taxonomy (NCBI): domain Eukaryota; kingdom Metazoa; phylum Chordata; class Actinopteri; order Salmoniformes; family Salmonidae; genus Coregonus; species Coregonus sp. 'balchen'. The sequence goes on from LR778261.1 coordinate 2,679,731, forward strand.
GGAGGGGCGGGAGCGGAGGGAGGCGGGAGGAGGGAGGGGGCTGGGAGAGTCAGAGGGAGGGGGCTGGGAGAGGCGAGGGAGGCGGACTGGGAGAGGCCGAGGGAGGGGGCTGGGAGAGGCAGAGGGAGGGGCTGGGAGAGGCAGAGGGAGGGGGCTGGGAGAGGCCGAGGGAGGGGGCTGGGAGAGGCAGAGGGAGGGGGCTGGGAGGACGAGGGAGGGGGCTGGGAGAGGGAGAGGGAGGGGGCTGGGAGAGGCAGAGGGAGGGGGCTGGGAGAGGCCGAGGGAGGGGGCTGGGAGAGGCAGAGGGAGGGGGCGGGGAGAGGCAGAGGGAGGGGGCTGGGAGAGGCAGGGGAGGGGGCTGGGAGGGGCGGACGGAGGGGGCTGGGAGGCGAGGGGGAGGGGGCTGGGAGAGGCAGAGGGAGGGGACTGGGAGGAGGCCGAGGGGAGGGGGCTGGGAGAGGCAGAGGGGAGGGGACTGGGAGAGGCCGAGGGAGGGGGCTGGGAGGAGGCAGAGGGAGGGGACTGGGAGAGGCCGAGGGAGGGGGCTGGGAGAGGCAGAGGGAGGGGGCTGGGAGAGGCCGAGGGAGGGGGCTGGGAGAGGCAGAGGGAGGGGGCTGGGAGAGGCAGAGGGAGGGGACTGGGAGAGGTAGAGGGAGGGGGCTGGGAGAGCCGAGGGAGGGGGGCTGGGAGAGGCAGAGGGAGGGGACTGGGAGAGGCAGAGGGGAGGGGGCTGGGAGAGGCAGGGGGAGGGGGCTGGGAGAGGCATAGGGAGGGGGCTGGGAGAGGCAGAGGGAGGGGACTGGGAGAGGCCGAGGGAGGGGGCTGGGAGAGGCAGAGGGAGGGGACTGGGAGAGGCAGAGGGAGGGGGCTGGGAGAGGGCCCGAGGGAGGGGGGCTGGGAGAGACAGAGGGAGGGGGCTGGGAGAGGCAGAGGGAGGGGACTGGGAGAGGCCGAGGGAGGGGGCTGGGAGAGGCGGAGGGAGGGGACTGGGAGAGGTAGAGGGAAGGGGCTAATCAGTCTCCTCCATTCCAAAAATATTGAATCTTAGGAGTTGATGAGTCGATTCGTAGCTGAATCAAGGAATCTATTATTTTGGAGTTGACTCTCCACCACGACGTAATCGTTGTTAACAATTGGAAAAATGGCAGAGAAAGGCCAGCGACAGCATTGAAGTCCTGAATGGTGACAATACTTTGACAAGTTAAATGAGAAGGTGGTGTAATGCAAATCTGAAAAGGGATGCATCTTGAGACCCAGTCATGAAGGGAGGGAGGAGCCATGACTATGGTAGATAGACCTGCACTGCCCTCTGGCGGTCATTCCTAATGAAGGGAGGGAGGAGCCATGACTATGGTAGATAGACCTGCACTGCCCTCTGGTGGTCATTCCTAAGACCCTTATGCCTTGGGAATTCACATGAAATTTTATAAAAACTATTATTGTCATTAAAATGTTTAAATGAAGAATTGTTTTGTTTGTTTAAACGTTAAAAACGTTAAACGTTTGTCCCATCCCTAGCGTGTGCTGTGTGTGTGTCTGACAGAGGGGCATCCTGTGTTCTGATATTACTGGACTCCAGAAAACTACTGACAACTCTCATTTCCTGCTCCACAACCCCACTCCCATTCATCCAATCAGCCGCTGTGAGCACTCCGTTTCATCCAATCAGCCGCTGTAGCACTCCCATTCACCTAGTCAGTTGCTACCTAGTGCTCAGATCCTCAAAAAGTTATACAGCTGCACCATCGAGAGCATCCTGACTGGTTGCATCACCGCTTACTATGGCAACTGCTCTGCAGCCGACTATAAGGCGCTACAGAGGGTAGTGCGTACGGCCCAGTACAACGAGCTTCAATGCCATACAACACTCCTTCAGTAGCCTCCAACTGCTCTTAAACACTAATAAAACTAAATGCATGCTCTTCAACCGAACGCTGCTTGCACCCGCCCACCCGACTAGAATCACTACTCTCGACGGGTCTGACCTAGAGTATGTGGACAACTACAAATATCTAGGTGTCTGGTTAGACTGTAAACTCTCCTTCCAGACTCACATTAAGAATCTCCAATCCAAACTTAAATCTAGAATCTGCTTCCTATTTCGCAACAAAGCCTCCTTCACTCATGCTGCCAAACATGCCCTCGTAAAACTGACTATCCTACCGATCCTTGACTTCGGCGATGTCATTTACAAAATAGCCTCCAACACTCTACTCAGCAAATTGGATGTTGTCTATCACAGTGCCATCCGTTTTGTCTCCAAAGCCCCATATAATACCCACCACTGTGACCTGTACGCTCTTGTTGGCTGGTCCTCACTACATATTCGTCGCCAAACCCACTGGCTCCAGGCCATCTATAAATCACTGCTAGGCAAATCCCCAGCTTATCTTAGCTCATTGGTCACCATAGCAACACCCACCCGTAGTCTGCGCTCCAGCGGGTATATCTCACTGGTCATCCCCAAAGCCAACACCTCCTTTGGCCGCAATTCCTTCCAGTTCTCTGCTGCCAATGACTGGAACAAATTGCAAAAATCTCTGAAGCTGGAGACACTTATCTCCCTCACTAACTTTAAGCATCAGTTGTCAGAGCACCTTACCGATCACTGCACCTATACACAGCCCATCTGTAATTAGCCCGCCCAACTACCTCATCCCTATATTGTTATTTATTTTGCTCATTTGTACCCCAGTATCTCTATTTGCACATCATCTCTTGCACATCTATCATTCCAGTGTTAAAACTAATTGTAATTATTTTGCACTATAGCCTATTTTATTGCCTTACCTCCATAACTTGCTAAATTTGCACACTGTATATTATATGTATTTCTGTTGTATTTTTGACTTTGCATATGTAACTCTGTGTTGTTGTTTTTATCGCACTGCTTTGCTTTATCTTGGCCAGGTCGCAGTTGTAAATGAGAACTTGTTCTCAACTGGTTTACCTGGTTAAATAAAGGTGAAATAAAATAAAATAAAAATCACTGGAACCAAGCTCCCTACCATCCAGGACCTCTATACCAGGCGGTGTCAGAGGAAGTAAAACACTTTACTGAGTACCACTCTCCATATTTTCAAGCACAGTGGTGGCTGCATCATGTTATGGGTATGCTTGTAATCGTTAAGGACTGGGGAGTTTTTCAGGATAAAAATGAAACGGAATGGAACTAAGCACAGGCAAAATCCTAGAGGAAAACCTGGTTCAGTCTGCTTTCCACCAGACACTGGGAGAGGAATTCACCATTCAGCAGGACAATAACCTAAAACACAAGGCCAAATTTACACTGGAGTTCTTTACCAAGAAGAGAGTGAATGGCCGAGTTACAGTTTTGACTTAAATCTGCTTGTGAATCTATGGCAAGACTTGAAAATTGTTGTCTAGCAATGATCAACAACCAATTTGACAGAGCTTGAAGAATTGTGAAATGAATAACGGGTACAAAGCTCTTGGAGACTTACAGTACCAGTCAGAGGTTTGGACACACCTCCTCATTAGGACACACCTCCACCTACTCATTCAAGGGTTTTTCTTCTGATGCAACACTCCATCACTCTCCTTCTTAGTAAAATAGTCCTTAATCAGCCTGGAGGTGTGTGGGGTCATTGTCCTGTTGAAAAACAAATGATAGTCCCACTAAGCCCAAACCAGATGGGATGGCATATCGCTGCAGAATGCTGTGGTAGCCATGCTGGTTAAGTGTGTGCTGGTTAAGTAAATTATTCTAAATAAATCACAGACAGTGTCACCAACAAAGCACACCCAAACCATCACACCTCCTCCTCCATGCTTCACGGTGGGAAATACACATGCAGAGATAATCCGCTCACCGGTCTAATGTCCTATGCTCGTGTTTCTTGGCCCAAGCAGGTCTCTTCTTCTTATTGGTGTCCTTTAGTAGTGGTTTCTTTGCAGCAATTCGACCATGAAGCCCTGATTCACACAGTCTCCTCTGAACAGTTGATGTTGAGATGTGTCTGTTACTTGAACTCTGTGAAGCATTTATTTGGGCTGCAATTTCTGAGGCTGGTAACTCTAATGAACTTATCCTTTGCAGCAGAGGTAACTCTGGGTCTTCCATTCATGTGGTGGTCCTCATGAGAGCCAGTTTCATCATTATTATTATATTATTATTATTATTATTATCATAGCGCTTGATGGTTTTTGCGACTGCACTTGAAGAAACTTTTCTTGAAATGTTCCATATTGACTGACCTTCATGTCTCAAATTAATAATGGACTGTCATTTCTCTTTGCTTATTTGAGCTGTTCTTGCCATAATATGGACTTGGTCTTTTACCAAATAGGGCTATCTTCTGTATACCCCTCCTACCTTGTCACAACACAACTGATTGGCTCAAACATATTAAGAAGGAAATAAATTCCACCAATTAATTTTTAAGAAGGCACACCTGTTAATTGAAATGCATTCCAGGTGACTACCTCATGAAGCTGGTTGAGAGAATATCAAGAGTGGCAACAATTCACAAGCATATGCAGACATTTAAATGGTTCATTTTGTCATCCATTAATTTAGCAAGACAACAATAACACAGCCAAATTTCACAGCTGCTACTAGCTAGCTAATGTTAGCTGGCAACATTTACTTCATCAAGTAACTTCAGCATAGCAAAAATGAACGTTTACCCCTCTCATACAAATATAACAGTAATGTTATCATACAGTGTCATTCATATTATACAGAGCAAGGTAGCAAGCTAAACAAATTGTCTGCATCCTCCTCACATACTAGCTAACTTGCTCGCTAAGGTAGATAGCTAGTTAGCTAAATGCCAACATCAGCCAACGTTAGCTAAAAAAAAAAAAACATTAGCTAGATCCTAGATTACTTCTCTGCCTACCTTAGAACAAACTATGCTTAATTTCCTCAATATCATGCAAATCATTACATGAAAAAAGCCAATTGCGACTGACAAAGTTGTTAATTCACTGGGATGATTGTGTTCCTGCTTGCTTTTGCATCGAATGAATGACGGTGTTCCCATAAAGCTACGGAGTCAATTTCAGAGTAACTGGCTTTTACTGTAATTTCAGATAAAATATAATATAAGTAAAATATCTACATTTCAGCTGTTTCAAAACATTGTTCTGCTATTACCATTTATACTGTAGGAGTGTTGGATGCATGACACAATGATGTTTACACTGCTCTGCTTAGAGGGGGCAACTGTCAGGGGAGAGTCAAGCTACCTCCAGAAGTAGCGCTCGAGACGTACGAATTTCTCAAGTTTAGACTAATGCCTCGCGAGGCCCATACCTCTCGAGAACCTCTTGAGAATGTCAAGAATCCTTGTCAATGTGAAACCGTAATAATTCACACAGAGCTCACAGAGCTGCTTCCTGATCACACTGGGACCTGTAGGGAGGCCTGTAGGGAGGCCTGTAGGGAGGCCTGGAGGGAGGCCTGGAGGGAGGCCTGAGGGGCCTGAGGGAGGCCTGTAGGAGGCTGTAGGGAGGCCTGTAGGGAGGCCTGGAGGGAGGCCTGGAGGGAGGCCTGGAGGGAGGCCTGTAGGGAGGCCTGTAGGGAGGCCTGTAGGGAGGCCTGTAGGGAGGCCTGTAGGGAGGCCTGGAGGGAGGCCTGGAGGGAGGCCTGGAGGGAGGCCTGTAGGGAGGCCTGTAGGGAGGCCTGTAGGGAGGCCTGTAGGGAGGCCTGTACAGCTGTCAACCGGAGTAATCTCTCTGCTCCACAGTAAAGGAATAGTACGGTCTGCGCTGCTCTACAGTCCTGTGCAGCTCAGTTGGTTTCTACAGGCCATCCTTTCTTCTCCTTTACCTCTCCTCTCTCTCTTTTTATTACCATTAGTATCTCATAAATTATGGAGGGAAACTGTAATGGTTGAGAGGCTGCTGGGAGTCCACTGGCTCGTTCACCCCAATCGTAATGAGCAGTAGAGGCTGGGAGTCCAGTGTCTCTCCCTACACAGGGCTCCTTCACCCCCATCATATGGTAGTAGTGGAGAGGCTGCTGGGAGTCCAGTGTCTCTCCCCACACCACTCTACCTCTACCGCTCCCTCCCTCTCCTCCTCCCTTCCTCCACCACACAGGGCTCCTTCGGCCCCATCATATGGTAATAGTAGAGATGCTGCTGGGAGTTCAGTGTCTCTCCCCACACCACTCTACCTCTACCGCTCCCTCCCTCTCCTCCTCCCTTCCTCCACCACACAGGGCTCCTTCGGCCCCATCATATGGTAATAGTAGAGATGCTGCTGGGAGTTCAGTGTCTCTCCCCACACCACTCTACCTCTACCGCTCCCTCCCTCTCCTCCTCCCTTCCTCCACCACACAGGGCTCCTTCGGCCCCATCATAATGAGCAGTAGAGGCTGGGAGAGGGGGGCAGTAGATTGTACAATGTGAATTATTAAAACACTCTGCAATTAGAGAAATGACAGTCCCGGTTGCACCCAGGGCACCCAGAGTAGCTGGCAGACTGTTAGAGAGGGTTTCCAAGGCAACATCAAAGAACCTCTGTTAGTAACGGCAATTTCAGCTTTCAGTTGACATTAAATTGTAGCTAGCAATACAGAACATTATATTATTCCGTTATATGTAATTCCTTCTAATTATAGTCTAATACTGGTAGTTAGCAATGTTAACCTACAATATAGTACTCCAATTGACTTTCAGTTACGCTATTGACTCCATATAGGCAATGAAGTAATATACATGATGACAGTGCTATAGCTATAAGTTTAATGTAAGCTATTGCAGGTTAGCTCTATATGTAACTCTAATGTAACCTATTGCAGGTTAGCTCTATATGTAACTCTAATGTAACCTATTGCAGCTTAGCTCTATATGTAACTCTAATGTAACCTATTGCAGGTTAGCTCTATATGTAACTCTAATGTAACCTATTGCAGGTTAGCTCTATATGTAACTATAATGTAACCTATTGCAGGTTAGCTCTATATGTAACTCTAATGTAACCTATTGCAAGTTAGCTCTATATGTAACTCTAATGTAACCTATTGCAGGTTAGCTCTATATGTAACTCTAATGTAACCTATTGCATTTCCCTATATAGTAACTACTTAACGTAAGCAATTATGCCTTTTTAGTCAATTTAACCCTCAAGAAGAAACTTTCCCTTATCGGCATACAACAGAGAATACCCTATTTTAATATGTAATTTCCCAAATGAACCCTATTCCCTTATAGTGAAACACTTTAGACCAGAGAATGGCACCCTATTCCCTATATAGGGGCACTACTTTAGACCAGAAATGGCACCCTTTCCCAAATATAGTGCACTACTTTGGGCCAGAGAATGGCACCCTATTCCCTATTATGCACTACTTTAGACCAGAAATGAAAACCCTATTCCCTATATAGGCACTATTTTTAGGCCAGAGATGGCACCTATTCCCTATTATGGGGTACTACTTTGGGCCAGAGAATGGCACCCTATTCCCTATATAGGGCACTACTTTAGACCAGAGAATGGACCCTTTCCCTAATAGTGCACCTACTTTAGGCCAGAAATGGCACCCTATTCCCTATATAGTGCCTTACTTTAGGCCAGAGAAGGGCAACCCTATTCCCATATATAGTGCACACTACTTTATAGACCACGAAGAATGGCACCCTATTCCCCTTATAATAGTGCCCACTACTTTAGATCCAGAGAATGGACAACCCTATTCCCTCTATAGTGCACTACTTTCGGACAATAATTGGCACCCTATTCCACTATATATGGCCAACTTACTTTAGACCAGAGAATGGCACCCTATTCCCTATATAGTGGCACTAATTCTTTAGACCAGAGAATGGCACCCTATTCCCTATATATGTGCACTACTTTAGACCAGAGAATGACACCCTATTCCCTATATCGTAGCACTACTTTTAGACCAGATAATGGCACCCTATTCCCGATATAGGGCACTACTTTAGGCCAGATAATGCCACCCTATTCCCTATAGGGCACTACTTTAGACCCAGAGGAATGGCACCCTATTCCCGATATATGGTGCACTTACTTTAGACAGAAAGGGCACCCTATTCCCCTATATAGTGCACTACTTTAGACCAGATAATGGCACCCTATTCCCTATATAGTGCACTACTTTAGACCAGAGATGGCACCCCCTATTCCCTATATAGTGCACTATTTAGACCAGAGAAGGGCACCCTATTCCCTATATAGTGCACTACTTTAGACCAGAAAATGGCACCCTATTTCCCTATATAGTGCACTACTTTAGACCAGAGAATGGCAACCCATTCCCTATATAGTGCACTACTTTAGACCAGAAATGGAAACCCTATTCCTAATAGTGCACTACTTTAGACCAGAGAATGGCACCTATTCCCTATATAGTGCACTACTTTAGACCAGAATAATGGCACCCTATTCCCTATATAGTGCACTACTTTAAAACCAGAAATGGCAACCTATTCCCTATATATTGCCCCTACTTTAGACCAGAGAAGGGCACCCTATTCCCTATATAGTGCACTACTTTAGACCAGAGAATGGCACCCATTCCTATAAAAGTGCACTACTTTAGACCAGAGAATGGCACCCCTATTCCCTATATAGTGCCTACTTTAGACCAGAGAATGGCACCCTATTCCTATATAGTGCACATTTTAGACCAGAGAATGGCAACCCTATTCCTATATAGTGAAACTACTTTAGACCAGAAAGGGCACTGATTCCCTATAAGTGCACTACTTTAGACCAGAAATGGAAACCCTTATTCCCTATATAGTGCACTACTTTAGACCAGAGAATGGACCCTATTCCCTATATAGTGCACTATTTTAGACCAGAGAATGGAACCCTATCCCCTATATAGTGCACTACTTTAGACCAGAGAATGGCACCCTATTCCTATATAGTGCACTACTTTAGACCAATAATGGCACCCTATTCCCTATATAGTGCACTACTTTAGGCCAGAGAATGGCACCCTATTCCCTATGTAATGCACTACTTAGACCAGTAATGGCACCCTATTCCCTATATAGTGCACTACTTTAGGCCAGAGAATGGCACCCTATTCCCTATATATAGTACTACTTTAGACCAGAGAATGGCACCCTATTCCCTATATAGTGCACTACTTTAGGCCAGAGAATGGCACCCTATTCCCTATACAGTGCACTACTTTAGGCCAGAGAATGGCACCCTATTCCCTATATAGTGCACTACTTTAGGCCAGAGAATGGCACCCTATTCCCTATATAGTGCACTACTTTAGACCAGATAATGGCAACCTATTCCCTATACAGTGCACTACTTTAGGCCAGAGAATGGCACCCTATTCCCTATATATAGTACTACTTTAGACCAGAGAATGGCACCCTATTCCCTATTTGTGCACTACTTTAGACCAGAGAATGGCACCCTATTCCCTATATAGTGCACTACTTTAGACCAGAGAATGGCACCCTATTCCCTATATATAGTACTACTTTAGACCAGAGAATGGCACCCTATTCCCTATATAGTACTACTTTAGACCAGAGAATGGCACCCTATTCCCTATATAGTGCACTACTTTAGATCAGAGAATGGCACCCTATTCCCTATATAGTGCACTACTTTAGACCAGAGAATGGCACCCTATTCCCTATTTGTGCACTACTTTAGACCAGAGAATGGAACCCTATCCCTATATAGTGCACTACTTTAGACCAGAGAATGGCACCCTATTCCCTATATATAGTACTACTTTAGACCAGAGAATGGCACCCTATTCCCTATATAGTGCACTACTTTAGGCCACAGACGTATGGGCCCTGGTCAAAATGGATGCACTTTGTAGGAACACAGACTAATGTCAGGCTTTATGAAGCTCTTAGTAATTTTCTAAAACCATGATGCAGGATGAAGGTTAAACTGGGTACATCTGAACGTCTACAGCTGAAGCCTCTTGCAATACATATGTGTGCAATCTTCCATTGGAATTCCCCTGGCAGTGTCAACCTAGTAATTTAATATGAGCCCAGGGTGCACCAGGAACCCTCGGAGTGATTTCATCTGGCCTCGACGCCGGGCATGAAACTCGACTCATCAAGGCTGTGTTCTCGATTGGTGTTCAAGATGATGTGCTGCTTCTATAACTCTGCATTAATGGCATAGTAATGTGTGTATGTGAAAGTAGTGGATGGGTGGCAGTATCTCCATATCTAACCACTATCTCCATATCTAACCACTATCTCCATATCTAACCAGTATTTCCCCAGTATCTCCATATCTAACCAGTATTTCCCCACTATCTCCATATCTAACCACTATCTCCATATCTAACCAGTATTTCCCCACTATCTCCACATCTAACCACTATTTCCCCACTATCTCCATATCTAACCAGTATTTCCCCAGTATCTCCATATCTAACCAGTATTTCCCCAGTATCTCCATATCTAACCAGTATTTCCCCAGTATCTCCATATCTAACCAGTATTTCCCCAGTATCTCCATATCTAACCACTATTTCCCCAGTATCTCCATATCTAACCAGTATTTCCCCAGTATCTCCATATCTAACCACTATTTCCCCACTATCTCCATATCTAACCAGTATTTCCCCAGTATATCCATATCTAACCAGTATTTCCCCAGTATCTCCATATCTAACCACTATTTCCCCAGTATCTCCATATCTAACCACTATCTCCATATCTAACCACTATCTCCATATCTAACCAGTATTTCCCCACTATCTCCATATCTAACCACTATTTCCCCACTATTTTCCATATCTAACCAGTATTTCCCCAGTATCCCCCTATCTAACCAGTATTTCCCCAGTAATCCCCCATATCTAACCAGTATTCCCCACTATCTCCCTGTTTTGTTTTTTCAACAACCCAGACTCCCAAAAACCAAACAGACCCAAAATAAAAACAAAAATATTATAATTAAAAGTTTTAAAATTTCTTATCCAAAACATCCATAATAAAACCCGAGTGGGCTTCCCCAGAAATTAATCTGGGACCCAGGCCAACACCCTACCCAGGCAAAACAGGATTTAGTATTCCAACTAAAGAACAAACCCCAACACAGGTTTAAGGAATAAACCAGGTATCCCCAAACAATACTTTATTACCAAAATTTTCCCTTGTCAACAACATTTCCGGGCCGTCCCAATCTCCCAGAATTTAGTAATCCCTTATTAAAATTTAGGAATCCAACTCGTATTCAGGAATCCTAAAACAACAAACCCGAACTCCAAAACCCGATCCAGACCCCTATCACTCCAGACCCCCACCCACATTAAAAGTACCCAATCCAATCCAACCAGAGGGCCCAAAAAAAAAGAATTTTCCCCAACATCTCCATATCTAACCAGTATTTCCCCAGTATTCATATCTAACCAGTATTTTCCCCATATCTCCATATCTAACCACTATTTCCCCCAATTCCCATATCTAACCACTGATCTCCAAAATCAACCACTATCTCCATATCTAACCAGTATTTTCCCCCTATCCCATATCTAACCCCTATTTCCCCCTATCTCCATATCTAACCAGGATTCCCCATATCTCCATATCTAACCAGTATTTCCCCAAATCTCCATATCTAACCGTATTTCCCCGTATCTCCATATCTAACCAGTATTTCCCCAGTATCTCCATATCTAACCAGTATTTCCCCCCAGTATCTCCATTCTAACCAGTATTTTCCCCAGTATCTCCTATTTTAACCAGTTTTTCCCCAGTAATCTCCATATCTAACCAGTTTTCCCCAGTATCTCCATTCTAACCATATTTTCCCCCCTATCCCATATCTACCAGTATTTCCCCAGTATTCCATATCTAACCAGTATTTCCCCATATCTCCATATAACCAGTATTTCCCCTATCTCCCATATCTACCAGTATTTCCCCAGTATCTCCATATCTAACAGTATTCCCCAGTATCTTCCATATTAACCAGTATTTCCCCCCTATCTCCATATCTACCCGTATTTCCCCATATCTCCATATCTAACCAGTATTTCCCCATATCTCCATTTAACCAGTATTTCCCCACTCTCTCCATATCTATCCAGTATTTCCCCGTATCTCCATACGAACGCATTTCCCCACTATCTCCCATTATATATCAGTATTCACCACTATCTCCATACCCTAACCAGTATTTCCCCAGTATCTCATATAACCAGTATTTCCCCAGTATTCTCCATATCTAACAGTATTCCCCACTATCTCCATATCTAACCATTATTTCACAAGTATCTCCATATTCTAAACCAGTATTCCCAGTATTCCATATTAACCAGTCATTTCACCACTATCTCCATATATAACTAGTATTTCCCCAGTGTCTCCATATCTCACCAGTATTTCCCCACTATCTCCATATCTATCCAGTATTTCCCCAGTATCTCCATATCTAACCAGTATTTCCCCACAGTGATTCTCCATAGATAACCAGTATTTCCCCACTATCTCCATATCTAACCAGTATTTCCCCACTATCTCCATATCTAACCAGTATTTCCCCACTATCTCCATATCTAACCAGTATTTCCCCACTATCTCCATATCTAACCAGTATTTCTGGTTAGAGCCAGGGCCAGCCACCCAGCCCTGCACTGTTAGCAGAAAGTCTTGATGAATGGCAGTTTAAGTGTTTACTGAGCAGGCCGTTTGCTGAATGAACTCTATTCTGGTCTGCACATGTTTGTTTTTCTTATATATTTTTATCATTTGTTTTCACATACAGCACAAAAACAAAATGCCCACTATTCAAAACATTATATAAGATGGTCAACATAAGACTTCCAAATTCTGTCAAATGTGTCTGGTTTATGTTGGATTTTGTAATATATGGGATGTAGCTAGATAGTTCAGTCATCTAGAATATGAGGCTTTCCAATTGATGGCTATAATATTTTTTGCTGAATTAGACCTAGATTACAAAACGTTATCTTATTACCTTAAACTGCAGTAGTTTACGTCTTATGTTGTAGGAGCAGGTATGAACAGCAACCTTCGGTTCGACGAGGGGTGGTGTCCTGTGTTTAGGCCCCATGTAGCTCAGTTGGTAGAGCATGGTGCTTGCAACGCCAGGGTTGTGGGTTCGATTCCCACGGGCGGCCAGTGTGAAAAAATGTATATAAAAAAACAAATATGTATGCACTCACTAACTGTAAGTCACTGTGGATAAGAGCGTCTGCTAAAATGACGACAACAGCTGGTGCGCGATGTCTAATATTAATTAAGTCTCAAGGTTTTGCCCTGCCTGAGGTAGAGTATTTACCAAGAGAGTTTTCATCTATATTTTTTATAGCTGTCTATTTACCACCACAAACCGATGCTGGCACTAAGACAGCCGATGTGAGTAAGACCTTTAAACAGCTCAACATTCACAAGGCCGCAGGGCCAGATGGATTACCAGGACGTGTACTCCGAGCATATGCTGACCAACTGGCAAGTGTCTTCACTGACATCTTCAACCTCTCCCTGTCTGAGTCTGTAATACCAACATGTTTCAAGCAGACCACCATAGTCCCTGTGCCCAAGAACTCTAAGGTAACCTGCCTAAATGACTACCGACCCGTAGCACTCACGTCTGTAGCCATGAAGTGCTTTGAAAGGCTGGTCATGGCTCACATCAACACCATCATCCCAGAAACCCTAGACCCACTCCAATTTGCATACCGCCCCAACAGATCCACAGATGATGCAATCTCCATAGCACTCCACACTGCCTTTTCCCACCTGGACAAAAGGAACACCTATGTGATAATGCTGTTCATTGACTACAGCTCAGATAATGCCCTCAAACCTCATCACTAAGGACCCTGGGACTAAACACCTCCCTCTGCAACTGGATCCTGGACCTCCTGACGGACCGCCCCCAGGTGGTAAGGGTAGGCAACATCACCTCCGCCACGCTGACCTCCAACACGGGGGCCCCACAGGGGTGTGTGCTTCATCCCCTCCTGTACTCCCTGTTCACCCACGACTGCGTGGCTACACCCGTCTCCAACACAATCATCAAGTTTGCTAACGGCACGATGGTGGTAGGCCTGATCACCAACAGTGATGAGTCAGACTTGGCAGTGTGGTGACAGGACAACAGCATCTCCCTCAACGTCAGTAAGACCTAGGAGCTGATTGTGGACTATAGGAGAAAGAGGGGAGAGCACGCCTCCATCCACATCAACAGGGCTGTAGTGGAGCGGGTCGAGAGCTTTAAGTTCATCGGTGTTCACATCACTAAGGACTTAACGTGGTCCACACACAACCGCACAGTCGTGAAGAGGGCATGACAGAGCTTCTTCCCCCTCAGGAGGCTGAACAGATTTGGCATGGGCCCTCGGATACTAAAAAATTATACAGCGGGACCATCAAGATCATGTTGACAGGCTGCATCACTGCTTAGTATGTGCCAACTGAGAGACCTGAGCCCTAGGACCATACGTCGGGACTACCGGCCGTGGTGACTCCTTGCTGTCCCCAGTCCGCCTGGCCTTGCTGCTATTCCAGTTTCAACTGTTCTGCCTGCGGTTATGGAACCCCTACCTGTCCCAGACCTGCTGTTTTCAACTCTTAATGATCGGCTATGAAAAGCCAACTGAGATTTATTCCTGATTATTATTTGACCATGCTTGTCACTTATGAACATTTTTGAACATCTTGGCATGGTTCTGTTATAATCTCCACCCGGCACAGCCAGAAGAGGACTGGCCACCCCTCATAGCCTGGTTCCTCTCTAGGTTTCTTCCTAGGTTTTGGCCTTTCTAGGGAGTTTTTCCTAGCCACCGTGCTTCTACACCTGCATTACTAGCTGTTTGGGGTTTTAGGCTGGGTTTCTGTACAGCACTTCGAGACATTAGCTGATGTACGAAGGGCTATATAAAATAAAATTGATTGATTGAGTATGGCAAATGCACCGCCCTTTACCGCAAAGCGCTACAGAGGGTGTTGCGGACAGCACAGGACATCACTGGGGCTGACCTCCTTCCCTTCCAGGCCTCTATACCAGGCGGTGTCAGAGGAAGGCCAGAAAAAGACTCCAGCCAACCAAGCCATAGACTGTTCACTCTGCTACAGACCAGCAAAAGGTTTCGTAGCATCGGCTCTAGGATCAACAGGCTACGAGAGAGCATCTACCCCCATAAGGCTGCTAAATGGTTCATTAAATGGTTACCCAGACTATCTGCACTGACCCTATGTTATACTGACTCTCTGCACACTCACAGGACTATATATACACACTATATACACACTCACTAGACTGTACAGTGCATTCCCTGTACAGTA
Organism: Coregonus sp. 'balchen'; assembly: GCA_902810595.1. Classification (NCBI taxonomy): domain Eukaryota; kingdom Metazoa; phylum Chordata; class Actinopteri; order Salmoniformes; family Salmonidae; genus Coregonus; species Coregonus sp. 'balchen'. The sequence goes on from LR778261.1 coordinate 2,694,991, forward strand.
TATAGCTCCACATTGATCATGTACTGGTGCTCCCTGTACAGTATGTAGCTCCACATTGATCATGTACTGGTGCTCCCTGTATATAGCTCCACATTGATCTGGTACTGATACTCCTTGTATACAGTGCATTGTTACGTTACAGCCTTATTCTAAAATTGATTAAATAGTTTTTTCCCCTTCATCAATCTACATACAATACCCCATCATGACAAAGCAAAAACAGGTTTTTAGACATTTTTGCGAATTTATAAAAAATAAATAGCTGAAATATTGCGTTTACATACGTTTTCAGACACTTTACTCAGTACTTTGTTGAAGCCCCTTTGGCAGTGATTACAGCCTCAAGTCTTCTTGGGTTGCATTTACCATAGGTGGACTCCAATCAAGTTGTAGAAACATCTCAAGGATGATCAATGGAAACAGGATGAACCTGAGCTCAATTTCGAGTCTCATAGCAGAGGGTCTGAATACTTATGTAAATGACATATTTCTGTTTTTTATTTTTCATAAATTTGCAAAAATGTCTTAAAACCTGTTTTCTCTTTGTCATTATAGGGTATTGTAGGTAGGTAGATTGATGAGGATTTATTTTATTTAATCAATTTTAGAATGAGGCTGTAACATAACAAAATGTTAGGGTTGTCAGGGCAAGGGACTCATCATGTGACTAGCTATCATTCTGGGTTAGAGTTAGTGTTATCAGGGCAAGGGACTCATCATGTGACTAGCTATCGTTCTGGGTTAGAGTTAGTGTTATCAGGGCAAGGGACTCATCATGTGACTAGCTATCGTTCTGGGTTAGAGTTAGTGTTATCAGGGCAAGGGACTCATCATGTGACTAGCTATCGTTCTGGGGGTTAGAGTTAGTGTTTATCAGGGCAAGGGACTCATCATGTGACTAGCTATCGTTCTGGGTTTAGAGTTAGTGTTATCAGGGCAAGGGACTCATCATGTGACTAGCTATCGTTCTGGGTTAGAGTTAGTGTTATCAGGGCAAGGGACTCATCATGTGACTAGCTATCGTTCTGGGTTTAGAGTTAGTGTTTATCAGGGGCAAGGGACTCATCATGTGACTAGCTATCGTTTCTGGGTTAGAGTTAGTGTTATCAGGGGCAAGGGACTCATCATGTGACTAGCTATCGTTCTGGGTTAGAGTTGTGTTATCAGGGCAAGGGACTCATCATTTGACTAGCTATCGTTCTGGTTAGAGTTTTAGTGTTATCAGGGCAAGGGACTCATCATGTGACTAGCTATCGTTCTGGGTTAGAGTTAGTGTTATCAGGGCAAGGGACTCATCATGGACTAGCTATCGTTCTGGGTTTAGAGTTAGTGGTTATCAGGGCAAGGGACTCATCATGTGGACTAGCTTATCGTTCATGGGTTAGGAGTTAGTGTTGATCAGGGCAAGGGAATCATCATGTGACTCAGGCTAGTCGTTCTGGGTTTAGAGTAGTGTTATCAGGGCAAGGGGACTCATCATGTGACTAGCCTATCGGTTCTGGGTTTGAGAGTTAGTGTTCTCATGGGGCAAGGGACTCATCATGTGGACTAGCTATCGTTTCGGGTTAGATTTAGTTTATCAGGGAAGGGGGATCATATGTGACTAGCATCGTTCTGGTTAGAGTTAGTGTTATCAGGAAGGGATCACATGGACAGCTTTTTCGGGTTAGGTTGTTATCAGGGCAGGGGATATCATGTGATAGTATCGTTTGGGTTGAGTTAGTGTTACAGGGCAAGGGACTATCATGTGACTGCTATCGTTCGGGGTTTTAGAGTTAGTTTTTTCGGGGAAAAGGGATATCATGGATGCTATCGTTTGGGTTAGAGTTGTTTTATCGGGGGCAAAGGGACTCATATGTAAATAAAATCGTTGGGGGTTGAGTTAGGATCGGGGGAAGGGGACGTGGACCCTGAAACACCCGCCCCTCAAAGGGGGGCTCCGCTCACACCAACCAAAAAGGGGAAGCCCCCCGGAGAGGAAGAGGGAGAGAGAGAGAGAGAAAAAGGGGGAAGAGAAGGGGAGAAGGAGGAGAGAAAAAAATAGGGGGGGAAGAGGGGGGAGGGGAAAAGGGGGAAGGGAGGGGAGGAAGGAGAGAGGGAAGGAAAGGGGAAAGAAAAAGAAGGGGGAGGGAGAGAAGAATGAGTTTATTTTTTATTATATTTTCGGGGGGGAAAATTTTTTTTTTTTTTTTAAAAAACCCCCTCTCTTCTCTCTCTTCCTCTCTATCTCTTCTCTTCTTTTCCGGCCTTTTCCCTCTTCTCCCCTTTCTCCTTTCCCCCTCTCTTTCCTCTCTCTCTTCTTTTTCTTCTCTCTCTCTCTCCTCTCTCTCTTTTTTTTTATCTTTTTCGAAATTGTTGAGAAAAATAACATTTCAGACCAGCCATGTTCTGTAAAACCAGAACTGCCCCGTAGGATGATGATTATAGAAGGGGTTGTAAAAACTTTCGCCGGAGTTGAAAGAAAGTTTTAAACACTTTTGAATGGGTTTTTTAAAAGGCTCCCCCGAATGTTTTTAGTTTTGGGGGAAAGTTTGGGGCATGCAAGAGATGGGTTCCCCCCAAAAAAACTTTTTAAAAAGGTTTGGGTGCTGACGTTCGATAATGTTTGTATAGGATGCAAAAATATTTCCTTTTAGTTGCAAGAATTTTAAGAAAGCCTTTTTGGTTTTTACATTTTCCAAACATGTAAATAGGGGTTGTGATTACATTAAAGAATTTGGTCCCAAAAAAAAAAAATATGCCCCAGTTTTTGGGTGACATTCATGCAATTTTTTGTTTGGTTTTCACAGGGCAGAACACCTGGCTAAGTTCTTTAAAGGGTTTTTAGAAAATTTTAAAAATAAGTTATTGGGGGGCGGGGTTTTTGCAAGTATATTCTTGGATATTTACATAGGTTGAAGAAAATTTTCCCCCAAAAGTTCCACAATTTCCAAAAAAACAGTTTTATGAGTTTTAAATAATAGTTTGTTTTTTTAAAAATATTTTCCCTGTTTCAAACAATATAATTTTACCTGTTTTGGGGCCCCAGAACATTTCAAGAAAATTTTGAAAAGTTAATTTTGTTTTTCAATATTTTCCCAACATACAGATGCAAATGGTAGCTCTTTTTAAACAGAGAAAGCAGATTTAAATAAATAAAAATGCAATTGATTGGTACAACACAATTTAGCAGATGTTATTGCAAATGTGTGTCTGGTTCCTAGCTCCAACGGCATTAATATCTAAAAATACACAACAATACACAAATTAGAAGGGAATTTGAAATTAAAATTTAGGAGAGCAATGTCAGAATCCGGATGTGTGTTATTCATGCACACAATAATATTAAAAAATAATTTAATTAAAAATAAAAAAGAAAAATTAGTTTTTGGTTTTTATTTTTAAGGGTTTTGGGAAAAAAGGTTTTTTTAAAAACACTGAAACTTTTTCCCCTTCCTGTTTTCATTTAGGATTTTTTGGGGTAAAAAAATAACAAAAAAAATTTGTTTTAAATCTATAAAGAAAAAACATTTTTTTAAACCAAATAAAGTTTTAATTTTTGGAAATTTCAGAAATAAAATGGTAATAACCCAAAAAAGGTTTTTCGTTTTGGGGTTTACCTTTCAAAGGGGATTTTCCCCCCTGGCCTTTTTAAAAACACTCCTTTTTTTTTATTTAGGGTTTGAATCCAAATTTCTTTGTAATTCCAAAAATTTTTTTTAGGGGGGGTTTGGGAATGGGGTCCAACATCTTGATTGGGTGGTTTCCCTCCCCCTACACCATTACCTGGCTTGTGGACCATTTCCTCTTGGGAAAAAAATCCCAGAGTTGGGGTTTGGCGGAGGAAAAAAAAGGGGTTTTTTTTTCCCGGAAAAGGTCTTACTGGTCCTTTCCAAACCCAACTTGGTTCCGCCCTTTTGGCACCCCCCATTGTCCTCCCCAAATTCAAGTGGGGGGAACATGTGGTTTTTAAAAGGCCCCCCCTTCCGAAACCTTTTTGCGACCCTTTTGGGGCCTTAAAAGGGCCATCGGGATTACCTTTCCCCCCAGGTCAAACCCCTTTTTTTACCTTGTTTATACCGCAGTCTTTGAAATTTTAAGGATGGAAGCAACCTGACGCTCACTGTATCCCTCTGCCAGTAAAGCCAGAATTGAACCCCTTCTTTTCCTCACTCAAAACTTTCCTTTTTCCAACTCCTTTTGGCATGGTCAATAGTTTTTTTTTTTTTTTATTAATATACTTTTGAGGTACTATTAGCACTGTTTTTGCCATCCAGCTGGTCCTATGCAAGAGGATAGTGATGACCACAGCAGGGTTTTTATACTTTTCCTGTTAAATAAGATTTGGTTTCAGGTGATCACCTAATCAGTACCAATTCAGTAGAATGAGGTGTGGCCTGTGTTGGAATTCAACAGACACTAGAATGGAATGGCTGTCATACATGTAGATTCAAGAAACATTGCAGTGGTCTCTTAATTTATTCACAGCTGTGTGTGTGTATATATATATATATATATATATATATATATATATATATATATATATATATATATACTACCAGTCAAAGTTTGGACACACCTACTCATTCCAGGGTTTTTCTTTATTTTTACTTTTTTTTTTTTAATTGTAGAATAATAGTGAAGACATCAACACTATGAAATAACACATATGGAATCATGTAGTAACCAAAAAAGTGTTAAACCATTCAAAATATATTTTATATTTGAGATTATTCAAATAGCCACCCTTTGCCTTGATGACAGCTTTGCACACTTTTGACATTCTCTCAACAAGCTTCACCTTTTCCAACAGTCTTGAAGGAGTTCCCACATATGCTGAGCACTTGTTTACATTTACATTTAAGTTATTTAGCAGACACTCTTATCCAGAGCGACTTACAAATTGGTGCATTCAACTTAGGATAGCCAGTGGGACATCCACCACTGGGGGAGGGGGGTGGGGGTAGAAGGATTACTGTTAGACTATTCCAGGTATTCCTTAAAGAGGTGGGGTTTCAAGTGTCTCTGGAAGGTGGTCAGTGACTCCGCTGTCCTGGCGTCATGGGGGAGCTTGTTCCACCATTGTGGTGCCAGAGCAGCGAATAGCTTTGACTGGGCTGAGCGAGAACTGTGCTTCCGCAGAGGTAGGGGGGCCAGCAGGCCAGAGGTGGATGAACGTAATGCCCTCGTTTGGGTGTAGGGACTGATCAGAGCCTGAAGGTAAGGAGGTGCCGTTCCCCTCACAGCTCTGTAGGCAAGCACCTTGGTTTTGTAGCAGATGTGAGCTTCAACTGGAAGCCAGTGGAGTGTGCGGAGGAGCGGGGTGACTTGAGAGAACTTGGGAAGGTTGCACTTGTTGGCTGCTTTTCCTTCACTCTGCTGTCCGACTCATCCCAAACCATCTCAATTGGGTTGAGGTCGGGGGATTGTGGAGGCCAGGTCATCTGATGCAGCACTCCATCACTCTCCTTCTTGGTAAAATAGCCCTTACACAGCCTGGAGGTGAGTGGGGTCATTGTCCTGTTGAAAAACAAATGATAGTCCCACTAAGCCCAAACCAGATGGGATGGCGTATCGCTGCAGAATGCTGTGGTAGCCATGCTGGTTAAGTGTGCATTGAATTCTAAATAAATCACAGACAGTGTCACCGGCAAAGCACCCCACACCATAACAACTCCTCCTCCATGCTTTACGGTGGGAAATACACATGCAGATATCATCCGTTCACCTACACCGCGTCTCACAAAGGCACAGCGGTTTGAACCAAAAATCTCTAATTTGGACTCCAGACTAAAGGACACATTTTCACCAGTCTAATGTCCATTGCTTATGTTTCTTGACCCAATCAGGTCTCTTCTCCTTATTGGTGTCCTTTAGTAGTGGTTTCTTTGCAGCAATTCGACCATGAAGGCCTGATTCTGGGCCAATTGTGCGCCGCCCCATGGTTCTCCCGGTCGCGGCCGGCTACGACAGAGCCTAATCATCTACGACAGTAACAAACCTCTATATAGAGACAGACTAATCATCTACGACAGTAACAAACCTCTATATAGAGACAGACTAATCATCTACGACAGTAACAAACCTCTATATAGAGACAGACTAATCATCTACAACAGTAACAAACCTCTATATAGAGACAGACTAATCATCTACGACAGTAACAAACCTCTATATAGAGACAGACTAATCATCTACGACAGTAACAAAACCTCTATATAGAGACAGACTAATCATCTACGACAGTAACAAAACCTCTATATAGAGACAGACTAATCATCTACGACAGTAACAAACCTCTATATAGAGACAGACTAATCATCTACAACAGTAACAAACCTATATATAGAGACAGACTAATCATCTACGACAGTAACAAACCTCTATATAGAGACAGACTAATCATCTACGACAGTAACAAACCTCTATATAGAGACAGACTAATCATCTACAACAGTAACAAACCTCTATATAGAGACAGACTAATCATCTACAACAGTAACAAACCTCTATATAGAGACAGACTAATCATCTACGACAGTAACAAACCTCTATATAGAGACAGACTAATCATCTACAACATCTATAGTCTATTGACTTCAGCCTTACATCCACACATTGTCTGTTTTCCTGCATCATTCCCCCTCCTAGAGGTCCCTGACCCCAGCCTGACATCAACATATTGACCCACTCCTCTGGTTTTGCTGAAGCGTCCTGAAGCGTTAAACTGTAGGATGTCAATGTGATGACATAGAGAGAGAAAATTGGGGCCAATTTACAATTCAAAAGATACGTAATGGAACAAAAGCCCCACCGAAATGTTACACCTGGAATCATGTGGAAATATTCTAGGTGTGCACAGAAATGCCCCGAATCTAGCCTGTAGGGCAGAACTGGGAGATTCCCCCTAGCACAAACTTTGACTCACCTAACAATGTGATCCAGAATATTTTCCTCACAAGGCTTTCTTATGCACTTTAACCCAGAGAATTACCCTTTAGAGCAGCTGCCCCAACAGCGAGAGAGAGGAGAGAGAGAGAGAGAGAGAGAGAGAGAGACAGAGAGAGAGAGAGACAGAGAGAGGAGAGAGAGAGGAGAGAGAGGAGAGGAGAGAGAGAGAGAGAGAGAGAGAGAGAGAGAGAGAGAGAGAGAGAGATTAAACATATCAGCCAGAGTGTCTCTTTGTAGTATTAAATAAATCTACTTTGAAACAAAAGTATACACCTTCAATTGAAGAAGACACCTGTACCATGTATGATATAGAGTTGAAATGTATTCAAGTTTGAGTTTGCATCCCAATATTACACTTTATATACTGTTTATATACGTTATATACTGTACATCACAGAAGACTGAAATATAACAAAATGCCTAGTGTGTTTATTGAGCTGTACACTGAGGTGACTATTCAGAGATGCTCAGCTGGTCAATATTCCCCTCCAGTGATTCCCCAACATCTTGTCAACATGTGCCCTGAAAATGGCACAGATATCTTATACCAATCTGACTTTTAGATGGCGAAAACCTCGCCAAATTTTCAAATGGTGTACAATCTGTCTATTCATTATATTCCCAGTAACTGATATGACAGCATATATATATATGGCCAAAATGACATTGATGGAAACATTCATTTTTTCCATGTTTTTATTAGTGTTTGTGTTTAGGCCCATAACCGGCCCAAACCTCTCCAAATACATTTACGGTTTTAGAACTATTCACTAAATATCTTACCGATATCTAACAGGCCCTCAGCATGTTACCAGCTGACTGGAACAGACCATAAAGGATCCAGCTCAACGACCCCTCCCCCGCTCCAGCATGGAGCAAATAAGGATCTGGCTCCGCTGAACTGACCAATCAGCAGTGAGGAGACTTGACAGACAGTGCACTCTGTGACCCCTTCAACACAAACTTTTATATCACCAACAACAATTACACCACTGCATCTAGTGGAGATTGCATCTAGTGTCAATAGCGCAGGTCATGACAGTTTAGCTGTACCGAACACCGGCTCACTGCCCATTTGAAACTGCTCCAAAAGCAGTGCTTCTCTTCTTAAAGGGGAGCTCTGGTCAGGGACACAGCTGTGGTGAGTAGCAGTACTTCTTAAAGGGGAGCTCTGGTCAGGGACACAGCTGTGGTGAGGAGCAGTACTTCTCTTCTTAAAGGGGAGCTCTGGTCAGGGACACAGCTGTGGTGAGTAGCAGTACTTCTTAAAGGGGAGCTCTGGTCAGGGACACAGCTGTGGTGAGTAGCAGTACTTCTTAAAGGGGAGCTCTGGTCAGGGACAGCTGTGGTGAGTAGCAGTACTTCTTAAAGGGGAGCTCTGGTCAGGGACACAGCTGTGGTGAGTAGCAGTACTTCTTAAAGGGGAGCTCTGGTCAGGGACACAGCTGTGGTGAGTAGCAGTACTTCTTAAAGGGGAGCTCTGGTCAGGGACACAGCTGTGGTGAGTAGCAGTACTTCTTAAAGGGGAGCTCTGGTCAGGGACACAGCTGTGGTGAGTAGCAGTACTTCTCTTCTTTGCTGAGGAGTATTTCTGTGTGTAATAAAGCCCTTTTGCGGGCCTATGCCCTCCCAGGCCCACCTATGGCTGTGCCCCTGCCCAGTCACGTGAAATCCATAGATTAGGGCCTAATGCATTTATTTAAATTGACTGATTTCCTTCTATGAACTGTAACTCAGTAAAATCTTTAAAAATGTTTCATGTTGCGTTTATATTTTTGTTCTGTATTTATATAGTCCCCTGTAGCTCAGTTGGTAGAGCATGGCGCTTGTGGGTTCGTTTCACACGGGGGGCCAGTATGATAAATTAGGTGTTAGGGTTAGGGATTTGTAGGGATTTGTAGAATATGGTTGGGAGTTTAGGGTTAAGGATTTGTAGGGATTTGTTGAATATGGTTTGGGTTTGTAGGTTAGGGATTTTTAGGGTTAGAGGTGATGAGGAGTTGGGCTCTTCTCCAACACCATCCATCCATCCATGATGAGCCTTTTTCTGCACCAAAGCCTCTGAACACCCCCAACCCCACCCACCACCACCCCACACACACACTCCCCCCAAATTACAATAGTTACACAAAACCATGGCTCTTTCTCCGGTCAAAAAGCAAAGAGCAGGGTAATCCCCTTTGTGTCTGTTTCATCTAGAGGATGTCCAATGCTCCAAACGCTCCAACGCCACTTTGTGTTTTACTAGAGGGCCTCCTCCTCTCCTCTCCTCCTCCCTTCTTCTCTCACTCCATTACCATACCAGCCTGTACATAACCCCAGCATAACCCCAGCCTGTACATAACCCCAGCCTGTACATAACCCCAGCCTGTACATAACCCCAGCCTGTACATAACCCCAGCCTGCACATAACCCCAGCCTGTACATAACCCCAGCCTGTACATAACCCCAGCCTGTACATAACCCCAGCCTGTACATAACCCCAGCCTGTACATAACCCCAGCCTGTACATAACCCCAGCCTGTACATAACCCCAGCCAAATTCACAATACCCCTCTTCCTTTCTTTCTCTTTCCAAATGACTTGCTGTTCTAGTCTAGTGTCTAGTGGCGAGGACTTTGGGTCATTGTTCTTAGTTTGTATTGAAAACTATCCTCTCAATGGGTCTCTTTAGGCCAATAAAGTATGTAATGTATATCAAATCAAATCAAATCAAATCTAATGTTATTTGCCACATGCGCCGAATACAACAGGTGTAGACATTACCGTGAAATGCTTACTTACAGCCCTTAACCAACAGTGCATTTATTTTGTAAATAAAAAGTAAAATAAAACAATAACAATAAAAAAGTGTTGAGAAAAAAAGAGCAGAAGTAAAATAAAATAACAGTAGGGAGGCTATATATACAGGGGGGTACCGGTGCAGAGTCAATGTGCGGGGGCACCAGGTAGCTGAGGTAATTGAGGTGGGTAGAGTTAAAGTGACTATGCATAAATAATTAACAGAGTAGCAGCAGCGTAAAAGGATGGGGTGGGGGGGCAGTGCAAATAGTCCGGGTAGCCATGATTAGCTGTTCAGGAGTCGTATGGCTTGGGGGTAGAAGCTGTTAAGAAGCCGTTTGGACCTAGACTTGGAGCTCCAGTACCGCTTGCCGTGCGGTAGCAGAGAGAACAGTCTATGACTAGGGTGGCTGGAGTCTATGACAATTTTGAGGGCCTTCCTCTGACATCGCCCAGTATAGAGGTCCTGGATGGCAGGAAGCTTGGCCCCAGTGATGTACTGGGCCGTACGCACTACCCTCTGTAATGCCTTGCGGTTGGAGGCCAAGCAGTTGCCATACCAAGCGGTGATGCATGGCAAGCAGTCAGGATGCTCTCGATGGTGCAGCTGTATAATTTTTTTAGGATCTGAGGACCCATGCCAAATCTTTTCAGTCTCCTGAGGGGGAATAGGCTTTGTCGTGCCCTCTTCACGACTGTCTTGGTGTGTTTGGACCATGATAGTTCGTTGGTGATGTGGACACCAAGGAACTTGAAGCTCTCAACCTGTTCCACTACAACCCCGTCGATGAGAATGGGGGCGTGCTCAGTCCTCTTTTTTTTCTGTAGTCCACAATCATCTCCTTTGTCTTGGTCACGTTGAGGGAGAGGTTGTTATCCTGGCACCACACGGCCAGGTCTCTGACCTCCTCCCTATAGGCTGTCTCATCGTTGAGGGAGAGGTTGTTGTCCTGGCACCACACGGCCAGATCTCTGACCTCCTGCCTATAGGCTGTCTCGTCGTTGAGGGAGAGGTTGTTGTCCTGGCACCACACGGCCAGTTCTCGGACCTCCTCCCTATAGGCTGTCTCGTCGTTGTCGGTGATCAGGCCTACCACTGTTGTGTAACAGTAGCTAGTTTACAGTTAAGCTATATTATTCCTCTTTAAGGAATACCTGGGATAGGATAAAGTAATCATTCTACCCCCCCCCCCCCCTTTAAGGAATACCTGGGATAGGATAAAGTAATCATTCTACCCCCCCCCCCCCTTTAAGGAATACCTGGGATAGGATAAAGTAATCATTCTACCCCCCCCCCCCCCCCCCCCCCTCCTCCCCATTTACTCCAACACAGGTATATATATATATATATATACTGTAAAGTGGTTATCCAACTGGCTATAACTGCGAGCGACAGGTTCCTGAATAAAGCCCCGATCATCCACATACCTGACGATAACTGCGAGCGACAGGTTCCTGAATAAAGCCCCGATCATCCACATACCTGACGATAACTGCGAGCTTCAGCTGATGTCCGTGGTTCAACCATTTGCCATGTGAAAAAATGGCGCTGTGTCCACCTCTCTTTTAATCTCACTTTTAATGGATGATGCGATGGAAGCTATCAAATCATTCTGAATTGATTTCGACATCCCAGAAATTACAGTTGAAAGTTCCATATGTTCAGCAGGTTAAGCATCATAACATGCAATTACCTCTGCAAGCTCCTTGTAGTTGCACTTATTAGCGGAACTTTCCCTCTCGTCGTGTCCTCTAAAAGCCCCGAAGCCCAGTGGTGTTGATAACATCCCTGTTTCTTCTTACTTTCTCGTTTTGCTGCGCAGTTTGAATACGCAGACCTTCGTCCATTACATGATCGATGCGGCTTTTTCCCAGAAGCTTGAATCTGATGTGGGCATTTATATGCTCCCTGCTTTTGTTTTGCCGTTTACCTGAACGATCGATGTTCTTCACGTCACAGTACCCCCCTTTGCCCAAGGCTCAGACTTTCCAAAAAGCAGGCAAGGCCAGCAATACAGGCGGCTTGATGAACGACTCCCTGTTAACCAGCTATACTGTTGATACCAGTTGGTATTGAACTCCTTCACCTTCTCATCCTTTTTCATGAAACTGATCTCAGGCAGAGGTCGACCCTCGCTTTTAATTCACACCTTTTCCTTGTACCCCAGAGAATGAAAGGGGTTCTTCAACAAAAGGTCCACAAAATGTTCAGTAGTGTTAGTCATTCTGGCGGAGAAAACTGCAGGCTCACACTGCTAGCTAGTTAGCTAACTACAGCTACTTGCTACTGAAGTTAGCAAGGGCAATTTAAATAAATTCCACTCACTGGACACAGAAATAAAGTTCTAAAACCAAGAAAACAAGTGATAATATACCTCCTCCGTCTCCTGTAATTAGAAAAAACGAAATTGAATATAATATCCACTCTTCACTCTCAATCTCTATCCAACAATGTCACCAAGCTTCTCAACACGTAAAACCCCCATAATGCTCTGTGGCACAACCCCAATACAACACACTAGGTTCATCCTCTGATCCTAATCCTATGATTGGATGGACAACATGTCTGTTCATACTGCAAAAGCTTTGATTGCTTGGAGGACGTCCTCCGGAAGTGGTCATAATTACCATGTATGTCTATGGACGGGGGTGCGGCCTACGAGCCTCCTAGGTATAGTTTTATCTAAAAAGGATAACCTTTTTAATTTTTATTAAATTCTAATGGTAATTTCACTGAGGAGGATGGTCCTCCCCTTCCTCCTCTGAGGAGCCTCCACTGATAGAGTGTAACTGTAAACTAGATACTGTTAAACACTCTTAACCCAAAGATAGACACAGTAACCCCGAGACTAACTATTGCTGTCAGATATATTCTAGAGGCACATAGGGAAATGTAGTGTCTTAAAGATAGCAGTAGGGAGGTCTGGCCTCTGGCTGAGATTAGAAACAGAGAGATTGGAATGTTGCCTGTCTAATCTGCTAATCCCATTAATTATTACACAGTCATTATAGATGACTGACTATAATCCCTCCTGAGAGAGAAACAAACAGTGGGGGGGGGGTCTACTTTTCTACCTGTTGAAGAGGAGAGCCACTGGAGGAGAAAGATGGAGAGAGAGAGAGAGAGAGAGAGAGAGAGAGAGCAGGAGAGAGAGAGAGAGCAGGATGAGAGCGGAGAGAGAGAGAGAGAGAGAGAGAGAGAGAGAGAGAGAGAGAGCATGGAGAGTAGAGAGTAGAGAGAAGAGAAGTCATGCAGAAGAACAGCTCCTGACTTGTTATAACTTTTTGGTTGTTAAGAGCGAGATTGACACGGACTAAATTAGCAAAAAATGTATAGGTAATCTAATTGTACAACTGAAGATCAAAACAGGAGGAAAGATTGACAGAGAGTGAGTAAAAAGACCAATCTTCATCGTGGTAGCTAGCCAATTAAAATCTGTCAGCTAGCTCACCGTCCAGCTCTAACCGTTTACTGGTGGTAACCATAGCAACATGGCCACTGAGGCAGCGCTAGCATCGATAGTAACGGCAGAGACTGAGAGACTTTCTCCGTTGTTTTTTGAATACCCAGCAGAAATAAAATCAGAGAAGGGAAGAATCAACTTTAAACACCGAATTCTGAGGGAAAACCCAGAAACTTTGTTTGCTGACTGCTCACAAAACGGGACTGTTACAAACCTGATATTTTAACAGACCCCCTACTGCCTGGGTACGCTTAACTGCCTTCGCTACAAAAAACGAAGAAAGGGTCTGCAAGGGGAAACAAATCCCCCAAATTTTTTAGGACAAAACGATAAGGGCCAGGAAACAGGTTTTGACGGAAAATGTTCAAAACGGGA
>LR778261.1:2708640-2763640 GCA_902810595.1 Coregonus sp. 'balchen'
AAAAGGAGCGCATATGGTCACTGCCGACGGGGAGGTAGAAACAGATGCACATTCTCCTTTACTGTGATAAATTCCTCACAAAGAGTCTTATCACAGAAATATACTTATTCCAAATTTTAACTATTAACCCAGGGAAAAACTAAAATATCATGGGCAGGGCATGGCTCCTCTTGCAGCCAAATATGTATTTGCCTGCCATAGCCTGAGGGACACTGAATAATAACATCTGCATAGTAAATATAACGTACTTATTATATTGTTATTGCTATTATTGTTAATTACCATTATTATTGTTGTTTATCATTCCAATAGTTAGTGGTATGGGGTTGTAATGGTAATGATGGCAGTTCAATGATGGTGGTGGTAGGAGTATAATGATGATGATGGTAGTTGTAGCACTGATGTAATGGTGAAGATGACCATTTATTTAGTTATAAGTTAGTTATAGTTTCATTTTCCATATTTAGATTTTATATTTATTACATTTCTACTATTGACTGTTTACCATTTTATTGTTTTTATTTTTGTATTTAATTGTGATTATTATTTACTACCATCTTATATTATTATTTGTTATTGTTTATTATTTTATTATTGTTATTTGTTGCTTTGGCAATATTGACACAATGTTTTCATGCCAATAAGCAGCTTGAATTTGAAATTGAATTTGTGAGAAAGAAGAGAGAGAGAGAGAGGAAAGAGAGAGAGGAGGATGGAGAGCGAAGAGAGAGAGAGAGCGAGAAGAGAGAGAGGAGAAGAAACGAGAGAGAAGAGAGAAGAGAGTGAGAGAGAGAGATTAGAGAAGAGAGAGAGGAGATAGAGAGAGAGGAAGATAGATAGAGAGAGAGAGAGTAGAGAGAGAGAGGAAAGATAGAGAGAATAGACGTAGAGAAACTAGATAGATATAACGATCTAACTGGAAGCTTTATCTCTGCTCTTGAGAGCTAAGTTCGAGATCTTCTCTCTCTGCTTCGCTCTCTCTCTCTCTCCTCTCTACTCTCCTCTAGCTCTCTCTCTCTCTTCTCTCTCTCTCTGCTGCTCATCTCTCGTGCTCTGGCTCTCTTCCCTCTCCCTATAGCTCCCCCAGACCTGATTCAGTCTTTTTGGAAATCAACAGCATTCCTTTATCTGAAAAACCAAATTCCTGGGCTTCTCTCTCTGTATCACGTATCCAGGGCCAGGTCTGGAAGAGTATCCCCACAATGCTGCTACACACACACACACACACACACACACACACGAAACACACACACACACACACACCACACACACACACACACACACACACAGAAACACACATACAATTTTGACATTTAGCAGACAACCTTATTCAGAAACACAAACAACCCTATAGCATAAACACACATAGCAGATAATGTGTGTGTGCGTGTGCATGTGCATGTGTGTTGTGTGTGTGTGTGTGTGTGTGTTGCATGTGCATGTGCGTGTGTGTGTGTGTGTGTGTGTGTGTGTGTGTGTGTGTGTGTGTTTGACCCTGTGAATCCCTGCGCTCCAGATTTAATCTCAGCCCGTCTCATTTCCTGTAAAGTAGATGTGACACCCTGGCCATGCATGACGCTGGGTCCTAATTGGCTGAGTCCGACCTATAACTGCGTCTACAGCGTCTCGTCTCCGTGAATCTGAGGAGGCCACTGTGAAACACTAACCAATGGGATCAGAGAGAGAGTTTCCCAGTGCTCCATCTCCCAGCATTCAGACTGTGTGTCTGACTCTTCACTGCTGGGGGTGAAATGGAAGCTGTCAATCCGGCTAATGAGACACCCGCTCTACCCACAACCCCCTCCTAGAAATCCAGATGGGTATTTGTAAGGCTGAGCTTTTCTTTCTTCCGGCTATCAGCTATTACAGATAGAAATGTTGCCTATGACGCTGACAAAATGGGAACTTTTCAGAGGAGCAAATGGTTAGTATGTTGTCAAGCAAGGAGATCACATGTGCTTGCAAAGCAAAGGATCATTAGTGTGAGTCGTACAGACATGGACAGAAGAGGCTAGTGTGGTGATGCCTGTCATACAGGCTACGTACACTCTTCAACCACCAAGTAAACACTGTATTAGAGCACATTAATACCTTCACTTTAACACTATTAGAGCACATTAATACCTTCACTTTAACACTGTATTAGATCACAGTAATACCTTCACTTTAACACTATTGAGAGCACATTAAGACAGCCTTCACTTTAACACTATTAGAGCACATTAATACTTCCTTTAACACTATTAGAGCCACATAATTACCCTTCACTTTAACATATTAGAGCACATTAATACCTTCACTTTAACACAGTATTAGAGCACATTAATACCTTCACTTTAACACAGTATTAGAGCACATTAATACCTTCACTTTAACACTGTATTAGAGCACATTAATACCTTCACTTTAACACTGTATTAGAGCACATTAATACCTTCACTTTAACACTGATTAGAGCACATTAATACCTTCACTTTAACACTATTAGAGCACATTAATACCTTCACTTTAACACTATTAGAGCACATTAATACCTTCACTTTAACACTATTAGAGCACATTAATACCTTCACTTTAACACTATTAGAGCACATTAATACCTTCTCTTTAACACTGTATTAGATCACAGTAATACCTTCACTTTAACACTGTATTAGAACACATTAATACCTTCACTTTAACACTATTAGAGCACATTAATACTTTCACTTCAACACTGTATTAGAGCACATTAATACCTTCACTTTAACACTATTAGAGCACATTAATACCTTCTCTTTAACACTGTATTAGATCACAGTAATACCTTCACTTTAACACTGTATTAGAGCACATTAATACCTTCACTTTAACAATATTAGAGCACATGAATACCTTCACTTCAACACTGTATTAGAGCACATTAATACCTTCACTTTAACACTATTAGAGCACATTAATACCTTCACTTCAACACTGTATTAGAGCACATTAATACCTTCATTTTAACACTGAATTAGAGCACATTAATACATTCTCTTTAACACTGTATTAGATCACAGTAATACCTTCACATTAACACTATTAGAGCACATTAATACCTTCACTTTAACACTATTAGAGCACATTAATACCTTCACTTTAACACTATTAGAGCACATTAATACCTTCACTTTAACACTGTATTAGAGCACATTAATACCTTCACTTTAACACTATTAGAGCACATTAATACCTTCACTTTAACACGATTAGAGCACATTAATACCTTCACTTTAACACTGTATTAGATCACATTAATATCTTCACTTCAACACTGTATTAGAGCACAGTAATACTTTCACTTTAACACTGTATTAGAGCACAGTAATACCTTCACTTTAACACTGTATTAGAGCACATTAATACCTTCACTTTAACACTGTATTAGAGCACAATAATACCTTCACTTTAACACTGTATTAGATCACAGTAATACCTTCACTTTAACACTGTATTAGAGCACATTAATACCTTCACTTTAACACTGTATTAGAGCACAGTAATACCTTCACTTTAACACTGTATTAGAGCACATTAATACCTTCATTTTAACACTGTATTAGAGCACATTAATACCTTCACTTTAACACTGTATTAGATCACAGTAATACCTTCACATTAACACTATTAGAGCACATTAATACCGTCACTTTAACACTGTATTAGAGCACATTAATGCCTTCACTTTAACACTATTAGAGCACATTAATACCTTCACTTTAACACTATTAGAGCACATTAATACCTTCACTTTAACACTGTATTAGATCACATTAATACCTTCACTTCAACACTGTATTAGAGCACAGTAATACCTTCACTTTAACACTGTATTAGAGCACATTAATACCTTCACTTTAACACTGTATTAGAGCACAGTAATACCTTCACTTTAACACAATTAGAGCACATTAATACATTCACTTTAACACTGTATTAGATCACATTAATACCTTCACTTCAACACTGTATTAGAG
Source organism: Coregonus sp. 'balchen' (assembly GCA_902810595.1). Classification (NCBI taxonomy): domain Eukaryota; kingdom Metazoa; phylum Chordata; class Actinopteri; order Salmoniformes; family Salmonidae; genus Coregonus; species Coregonus sp. 'balchen'. The sequence continues at coordinate 2,712,639 of LR778261.1, forward strand.
CACAGTAATACCTTCACTTCAACACTGTATTAAAGCACAGTAATACCTTCACTTTAACACTGTATTAGAGCACATTAATACCTTCACTTTAACACTGTATTAGATCACATTAATACCTTCACTTCAACACTGTATTAGATCACATTAATACCTTCACTTCAACACTGTATTAGAGCACAGTAATACCTTCACTTTAACACTGTATTAGAGCACAATAATACCTTCATTTTAACACTGTATTAGAGCACATTAATACCTTCACTTTAACACTGTATTAGATCACATTAATACCTTCACTTCAACACTGTATTAGAGCACAGTAATACCTTCATTTTAACACTGTATTAGAGCACAATAATACCTTCACTTTAACACTGTATTAGAGCACATTAATACCTTCACTTTAACACTATTAGAGCACATTAATACCTTCACTTTAACACTATTAGAGCACATTAATACCTTCACTTTAACACTGTATTAGATCACATTAATACCTTCACATCAACACTGTATTAGAGCACAGTAATACCTTCACTTTAACACTGTATTAGAGCACAGTAATACCTTCACTTTAACACTGTATTAGAGCACATTAATACCTTCACTTCAACACTATTATAGCACATTAATACCTTCACTTTAACACAATTAGAGCACAATAATACCTTCACTTTAACACTATTAGAGCACATTTATACCTTCACTTTAACACTATTAGAGCATATTAATACCTTCACTTTAACACTATTAGAGCACATTAATACCTTCACTTCAACACTGTATTAGAGCACTTTAATGCCTTCACTTTAACACTATTAGAGCACATTATACCTTCACTTTAACACTATTAGAGCACATTAATACCTTCACTTTAACACTATTAGAGCACATTAATACCTTCACTTTAACACTATTAGAGCACATTAATACCTTCACTTTAACACTGTATTAGAGCACAATAATACATTATCTTTAACACTGTATTAGAGCACATTAATACCTTCACTTTAACACTATTAGAGCACATTAATACCTTCACTTCAACACTGTATTAGAGCACATTAATACCTTCACTTTAACACTATTAGAGCACATTAATACCTTCTCTTTAACACTGTATTAGATCACAGTAATACCTTCACTTCAACACTGTATTAGAGCACATTAATACCTTCACTTTAACACTATTAGAGCTCATTAATACCTTCACTTCAACACTGTATTAGATCACAGTAATACCTTCACTTTAACACTGTATTAGAGCACATTAATACCTTCACTTTAACACTATTAGAGCACATTAATACCTTCACTTCAACACTGTATTAGAGCACATTAATACCTTCATTTTAACACTGTATTAGAGCACATAAATACCTTCACTTTAACACTGTATTAGATCACAGTAATACCTTCACATTAACACTATTAGAGCACATTAATACCTTCACTTTAACACTGTATTAGAGCACATTAATACCTTCACTTTAACACTATTAGAGCACATTAATACCTTCACTTTAACACTATTAGAGCACATTAATACCTTCACTTTAACACTGTATTAGAGCACAGTAATACCTTCACTTTAACACTATTAGAGCACATTAATTTCTTCACTTTAACACTGTATTAGAGCACAATAATATCTTCACTTTAACACTTTATTAGATCAAAGTAATACCTTCACTTCAACACTGTATTAGATCACAGTAATACCTTCACTTTAACACTGTATTAGAGCACATTAATACCTTCACTTTAACACTATTAGAGCACATTAATACCTTCACTTCAACACTGTATTAGAGCACATTAATACCTTCATTTTAACACTGTATTATAGCACATATATACCTTCACTTTAACACTGTATTAGATCACAGTAATACCTTCAAATTAACACTATTAGAGCACATTAATACCTTCACTTTAACACTGTATTAGAGCACATTAATACCTTCACTTTAACACTATTAGAGCACATTAATACCTTCACTTCAACACTGTATTAGAGCACAATAATACCTTCACTTTTACACTATTAGAGCACATTAATACTTTTACTTTAACACTATTAGAGCACAGTAATACCTTCACTTTAACACTGTATTAGAGCACATTAATACCTTCACTTTAGCACTATTAGAGCACATTAATACCTTCACTTTAACACTATTAGAGCACAATAATACTTTCACTTTAACACTATTAGAGCACAGTAATACATTCACTTCAACACTGTATTAGAGCACATTAATACCTTCACTTTAACACTGTATTAGAGCACAGTAATACCTTCACTTTAACACTATTAGAGCACATTAATACCCTCACTTTAACACTGTATTAGAACACATTAATACCTTCACTTTAACACTATTAGAGCACATTAATACCTTCACTTTAACACTGTATTAGAGCACAGTAATACCTTCACTTTAACACTATTAGAGCACAATAATACTTTCACTTTAACACTATTAGAGCACATTCATACCTTCACTTTAACACTGTATTAGAGCACAGTAATACCCTCACTTTAACACTGTATTAGAACACATTAATACCTTCACTTTAACACTATTAGAGCACATTAATACCTTCACTTTAACACTGTATTAGAGCACAGTAATACCTTCACTTTAACACTGTATTAGAGCACATTAATACCTTCACTTTAACACTGTATTAGAGCACATTAATACCTTCACTTTAACACTATTAGAGCACAGTAATACCTTCACTTTAACACTATTATAGAATTGTCAGTGGTGCCTGCCTCCTCTGTAACCTGCTGTTATTGTCTGTGGTGCCTGCTGGTTGGCTGAATAGCTCAGGATGTTTCTCTATAGCACACCAAGCATTAACAGCAGTTCACCAAGCATTAACAGCAGTTCACCAAGCATTAACAGCAGTTCACCAAGCATTAACAGTAGTTCACCAAGCATTAACAGCAGTTCACCAAGCATTAACAGCAGTTCACCAAGCATTACAGAGAGAGCTGTGGAGGGAAACATCTACAGTGGAGGATGTCAGAGAATGTGAGATGTTTTATTATACAGAAGAACCTTCTGCGTCCCAAATGGCAGCCTATTCCCTTTATAGTGCACTACTTTAGGCCAGAGCCCTATGGGAATAGGGTGCCATTTGGGATGCAGAAAAGTATTAAAATTAGCCTTTTACTGTAGTCTATGCCCTGCTGAGGGTGGAGGGAGCTGCATACAGTGTTGTTGTGTTGTGTTGTGTGACAGGCCAAGGATAGCATGATGATGGTGAAATCAATAGAGGAGGAGAGAGATCCAGCAAGATATAGATAGATCCAGAGAGATCTAGATAGATCCAGAGATATCTAGAGATATCTAGAGAGATTCAGAGAGACCCAGAGAGATCCAGAAAGATCTAGAGAGATCTAGAGAGATCCAGAGAGATATAAATAGATTCATAGAGCGATCCAGAGATCCGGAGGGTTCTAGAGAGATCCGGAGGGTTCTAGAGAGATCCGGAGCGATCTAAAGAAAGCAACTCAGCCATTTGTCATCCTTTCACTTCACTGAAATACTGTATAATGGTAGAAAATAGCTCAGACTAAAAGCTTTGTCCTTTAACAAAGTGTACGTCCCAAATGGCATCCCATTCCCTAAACAGTACACTAAATCCATGGCATCCCATTCCCTAAACAGTACACTAAATCCATGGCATCCCATTCCCTAAACAGTACACTAAATCCATGGCATCCCATTCCCTAAACAGTACACTAAATCCATGGCATCCCATTCCCTAAACAGTACACTAAATCCATGGCATCCCATTCCCTAAACAGTACACTAAATCCATGGCATCCCATTCCCTAAACAGTACACTAAATCCATGGCATCCCATTCCCTAAACAGTACACTAAATCCATGGCATCCCATTCCCTAAACAGTACACTAAATCCATGTGAGACCCACAGTTTCAAAAATGGATCCCCTTTTAAATTGTATCCTGTACAGGTACTAAACAATACATCCTGTCCAACACAATATAGTGCATTTCTTACTAGTATTGTTGTGTGTCACTATGGTTACCTGGGCATCAGTAGCCTCTGAAACATTAGAAACCTGTCCACTAGTCAGACACCACACTGGTCCCTTACACAAGCATATGTTGGTAGCCATCCATCCAAGTACATGACTTGAACAATTTATTTCTGTCTTCTCTAACATGTAGTGATTATGTAAAAAATGTATAGGCTTAAAGGGAACTAGACAAGTAAGAGAGATTGTTTCTCTTACAAATAATGCAAATATGGACAACCAAATACTTCGGCATTAGCTTTGATGTTCTTTCTACACATCAAAAGTGCAACAATTAATATATATTTTTTAAAGTATGGTTAAAGGCCAGAATAGTGCCATTGAAGACCAGAGATCATTTTATGGAAAATCTCTCCAAGTTAAACCAAAAAGTAAGATAGATGCTCTCCATACGTAGAGTTGGATGTTCTCTATATGTAGAGTTTGAATTTCTCCATACGTAGAGGTAAATGTTCTCCATACGTAGAAAACCCAGAAAATAGTTGATCCTTTCAAAAATATATGATTTTGAAAAATACTTAAATTTGGATTGATCAAAGTTAACAAATTGTGCTATTTCAGACAAAATATAACTTCATTTCAGATGTACAGTTGAAGTCGGAAGTTTACATACACCTTAGCCAAATACCTTTAAACTCAGTTTTTTTCACAATTTTTGACATTTAATCCTAGTAAAAAATCCCTGTCTTAGGTCAGTTAGGAGCACCACTTTATTTTAAGAATGTGAAATGTCAAAATAATAGTAGAGAGAATGATTTATTTCAGGTTTATTTCACATTCCCATAGCATTGCCCTTAAATTGTTTAACTTGGGTCAAACGTTTCGGGTAGCCTTCCACAAGCTTCACACAATAAGTTGGGTGAATTTTGGCCCAGTCCTCCTGACAGAGCTGGTGTAACTGAGTCAGGTTTGTAGGCCTCCTTGCTCGCTCACGCTTTTTCAGTTCTGCCCACAAATTGTCTATAGGATTGAGGTCAGGGCTTTGTGATGGCAACTCCAATACCTTGACTTTGTTGTCCTTAAGCCATTTTGCCACAACTTTGGAAGTATGCTTGGGGTCATTGTCCATTTGGAAGACCCATTTGCGACCAAGCTTTAACTTCATGACTGATGTCTTGAAATGTTGCTTCAATATAGACATAATTTTCCTTCCTCATGATGCCATCTATTTTGTGAAGTGCACCAGTCCCTCCTGCAGCAAAGCACCCCCACAGCATGATGCTGCCACCCCCGTGCTTCACGGTTGGGATGGTGTTCTTCGGCTTGCAAGCACCCCCCTTTTTCCTCCAAACATAACGATGGTCATTATGGCCAAACAGTTCTACTTTTGTTTAATCAGACCAGAGGACATTTCTCCAAAAAGTACGATCTTTGTCCCCATGTGCAGTTGCAAACCGTAGTCTGGCTTTTTTATGGCGGTTTTGGAGCAGTGGCTTCTTCCTTGCTGAGCGGCCTTTCAGGTTATGTCGATATAGGACTCGTTTTACTGTGGATATAGATACTTTTGTACCTGTTTCTCCAGCATCTTCACAAGGTCCTTTGCTGTTGTTCTGGGATTGATTTGCACTTTTCGCACCAAAGTACGTTCATCTCTAGGAGACTGAACGCGTCTCCTTCCTGAGCGGTATGACGGCTGCGTGATCCCATGGTGTTTATACTTGCGTACTATTGTTTGTACAGATGAACGTGGTACCTTCAGGCATTTGGAAATTGCTCCCAAGGATGAACCAGACTTGTGGAGGTCTACAATATTTTTTCTGAGGTCTTGGCTGATTTCTTTTGATTTTCCCATGATATCAAGCAAAGAGGCACAGAGTTTGAAGGTACGACTTGAAATACATCCACAGGTACACCTCCAATTGACACAAATTATGTCAATTAACCTATCAGAAGCTTCTAAAGCCATGACATCATTTTCTGGAATTTTCCAAGCTGTTTAAAGGCACAGTCAACTTAGTGTATGTAAACTTCTGACCCACTGGAATTGTGATACAGTGAATTATAAGTGAAATAATCTGTCTGTAAACAATTGTTGGAAAATGTACTTGTGTCATGCACAAAGTGGATGTCCTAACCGACTTGCCAAAAATATAGTATGTTAACAATACATTTGTGGAGTGGTTGAAAAACGAGTTTTAATGACTCCAACCTAAGTGTATGTAAACTTCCGACTTCAACTGTATCTACCATAAAACTATATTTTCCATCATGTCTTTTGGTCCATTTTGATTTTTAACTTCACAGTTTTCTAACCACACATTTATCCTACCATTGAAGCACAATGGTTTCCATAAATTGTGTCTACACACGTGACATAAAAAAACAGATTATTTTCCTAATCAGAGGCCTATTAGAAGTATTTCTGAAGGGTAATACATGTTTTTCCTCATATGAATCTATGCTTGGGTCTCACAGGGATATATATACCTGTGCAACTAGAGGCAAAAAAACTCTAGACCACCTTTCCCCCACACACAGAGACGCATACAAAGCTCACCACCGCCCTCCATTTGACAAATCTGACCATAACTCTATCCTCCTGAATCCTGCTTTCAAGCAAAAACACAAACAGGAAGTACCAGTGGCGGATGCTAAGCTACAGAACTGTTTTGCGAGCACAGACTGGAAAATGTGTTGGGATTAATCTGATGTTATTGTATTACCACATCAGTCACCGGCTTCATTAATAAGTGCATCGACGGTGTCGTCCGCACAGTGACTGTACGGACATTTCCCAACCAGAAGCCATGGATTACAGGCAACATCCGCACTGAGCTAAAGAGCGGGACACTAATCCGGACGCTTATAAGAAATCCTGCTACGCCCTCCGAGGAACCATCAAAACAGGCAAAGTGTCAATACAGGGCCAAGATCGAATCCTACTACACCGGCGGTGACACTCGTCGGATGTAGCAGGGCTTGAAAACTATTACAAACTAAAAAGGGAAGCACAGCCGCGAGCTGCCCAGTGACATAAGCCTACCAGACGAGCTAAACTTCTTCTATGCTCGCTTCGAGGCAAGCAACACTGAAGCATGCATGAGAGCACCAGCTGTTCCGGATGACTATGTGATCACGCTCTCCATAGCCGATGTGAGTAAGACCTTTAAACAGGTTAATATTCACAGGGCCACAGGGCCAGACAAATTACCAGGTCGCGTACTCAGAGCATGCGCTGACCAACTGGCAAGTGTCTCACTGACATTTTCTACCTCTGTACTACCAACATGTTTCAACAGACCACCATTGTCCCTGTGCCCAAGAATGCCAATGTAAGCTGTCTAAATGACTACCGACCCGTAGCACTCGCATCTGTAGCCATGAAGTGCTTTGAAAGGCTGGTCATGGCTCACATCAACACCATTATCCCAGAAACCCTGGACCCACTCCAATTCGCATACCGTCCCAACAGATCCACAGATTACGTAATCTCTATTGCACTCCACACTGCCCATTCACACCTGGACAAAAGGAACACCTATGTGAGAAAACTGCTCATTGATTACAGTTCAGAGTTCAACACCATAGTGCCCTCCAAGCTCATCACTAAGCTAAGGACACTGGGATTACACCCTTCCCTCTGCAACTGGATCCTGAACTTCCTGACGGGCCACCCCCATGTGGTAAGGGTAGGCAACAACTCATCCGCCACGCTGACCCTCAACACGGGGACCCCTCAGGGGTGCGTGATTAGTCCCCTCCTGTACTCCCTGTTCACCCACGACTGCATGGCCGCGCCCGACTCCAACACCATCATTACGTTTGCCGACAACATGACAGTGGTAGGCCTGATCACCGACAACAATGAGACAGCCTTCACGGAGGAGGTCAGAGACCTGGCAGTGTGGTGCCAGGACAACAACCTCTGCCTCAACGTCAGCAAGACAAAGTAGATGATCGTGGACTACAGGAAACAGATGGCCGAGCACGCCCCCATCCACATTGACTTGCTGTAGTGGAGCGGGTCGAGAGCTTCAAGTTCCTCGGTGTCCACATCACTAAGGACTTATCATGGTCCAAACACACCGACACAGTGGTAAAGAGGGCACGACAGCGCCTCTTCCATCTCAGGAGGCTGAAAAGATTTCTCATGGGCCCGCAGATCCTCAGAAAGTTCTACAGCTGCACCATTGAAAGCATCTTGACTGGCTGCATCACCGCTTTGTATGGCAACTGCTTGGCATCCGACCTCAAGGCGGTACAGAGGGTAGTGCGTACGGCCCATTACATCACTGGGGCCGACACACTCACTGGACTCTACCCACACACTCACTGGACTCTACCCACACACTCACTGGACTCTACCCACACACTCACTGGACTCTACCCACACACTCACTGGACTCTACCCACACACTCACTGGACTCTACCCACACACTCACTGGACTCTACCCACACACTCACTGGACTCTACCCCCACACTCACTGGACTCTACCCACACACTCACTGGACTCTACCCACACACTCACTGGACTCTACCCACACACTCACTGGACTCTATCCACACACTCACTGGACTCTACCCACACACTCACTGGACTCTACCCCCACACTCACTGGACTCTACCCACACACTCACTGGACTCTACCCACACACTCACTGGACTCTACCCACACACTCACTGGACTCTACCCACACACACTACACTAACAGTCCAACACACATAAACACATTTACACACTAAATTTGCTCTCACATACACACACACACTCACACTCTTCACATACACTGCTGTTACTGTTTATTATCTATCCTGATTGACTAGTCACTTTACCCCTACCTAAATTTACATATTACCTCAACTACCTCAACTACCTGGTACCCCTGCACATTGACACAGTACTGGTATGCTTTTATAACATTGTTATTGTATTGTGTTACTATTTCCTTTTGTTTATTTGTTCTTACTTTTTAACTCTGCATTGTTGGGAAAGGGCTCGTCAGTAAGCATTTCACGGTAAAGTCTGCACTGGATGTATTCGGCGCATGTGACAAATACAATTAGATTTTGTTTTACTATGCTTGTGGGGACCAAACAATGAATTCACGTTCAAAATCCTATTTCCCCTAACCCCTAAACCTAACCCTAACATTAACCACTAACCCTCAACCTAACAATAACCATAACTCTTAACCATAACCCTAAACCTTAACCCTGACCCTAATTGTAAACCTAAACTTAACACAAAAGCCTAAAACAGCCTTTGTCCTTGTGGGGTAACGTCCCTACTTGTCCAAATATGTCTTGTTTTACTGTCCTTCTGAGGACTTTTATCTGAAATTAGTAGTCTCTCTTGCCCTGGCAGCAGCAGTGTGTCTGTGTGGATGTGTTGAGGCCATCTGGCCAGGGTGAGTCCATGGGTCCATTAGGATAGTCCAACTAGCTGCAGGATCATGAGGATCAGTGTGAAGAATAATATACATTACTCCAACCCTGCTCCAACCCTGCTCTACTGATTACAGGACAACCATTTTATTAATGCCTCGATGGGTATGTGTGTGTGTGTGGCGCATGTGTGTGTTTATATATGTGTGTATGTGTATGAAAGAGAGAGAGACAGAGAGAGAGAGAGAGAGAGAGAGAGAGAGAGAGAGAGAGAGAGAGAGAGAGAGAGAGAGAGAGAGAGACAAACACAAACAGACCCCACACAGCCCCAGGACAACAACAACAACAACACAACTAGACCCAACCAAATCATGAGAAAAAAAAAGAGAATTACTTGACACATTGGAAAGAACAAACAAAAAAACAGAGCAGACTAGAATGCTATTTGGCCCTAAACAGAGAGTACACAGTGGCAGAATACTTGACCACTGTGACTGACCCAAACTTAAGGAAAGCTTTGACTATGTACAGACTCAGTGAGCATAGCCTTGCTATTGAGAAAGGCCGCCGTAGGCAGACCTGGCTCTCAAGAGAAGACAGGCTATGTGCACACTGCCCACAAAATGAGGTGGAAACTGAGCTGCACTTCCTAACCTCCTGCCAAATGTATGACCATATTAGAGACACATATTTCCCTCAGATTACAGCGATCCACAAAGAATTCGAAAACAAACCCAATTTTGATAAACTCCCTTATCTACTGGGTGAAAAACCACAGTGTGCCATCACAGCTGCAAGATTTGTGACCTGTTGCCACAAGAAAAGAGCAACCAGTGAAGAACAAACACCATTGTAAATACAACCCATATTTATGTTTATTTATTTTCCCATTTGTACTTTAACTATTTGCACATTGTTACAACACTGTATATATACATAATATGACATTTGAAATGTCTTTATTCTTTTGAAACTTCTGAGTGTAATGTTTACTGTTAATATTTATTGTTTATTTCACTTTTGTTTACTATCTACTTCACTTGCTTTGGCAATGTTAACACACGTTTCCCATGCCAATAAAGCCCTTAAATTGAATTGAATTGAATTGAGAGAGAGAGAGAGAGAGAGAGAAAAGATAGAGAGAGAAGAGAGAGAGATGAGAGAGAGAGAGAGAAGATAAGAGAGATAGAGAGAGAGAGAGAGATAGGACGAGAGAGAGAGAGAAGAAGAGTCTCTTCTATTCTCCCATTCTCTCCTTTCTCTCTCCTCTCCCTCTCTCCTACTCTCCTTTCCCCTTTGGTCTACTGTCTCTCCCTCTCTTTGCCTCCACTTTACCCTTTTCTCGCTCATGTTGCTCTGCAGTGTATGATAGTTTATGTACTAGTTATCGTTGTCTCGTGGTTGGCTCGTGCTATTGCATTAACGTGGCATACGCGCTTCGTGCTTCTACTGTGCGTCGTGCTGTGCGATCGTTTGCTCGTGCGATCAATGTTCGCGATACTGGACGTGAGTTTAGTGATAGTGTATTGCAGATAGTATACGTGCGATTATTCTTCTTATTTTTATTTTTTACCTTTATTTACTAGGCAGTCAGTTTAGAACAAATTCTTATTTACAATGACGGCCTACACCGGCCAAACCCGGACGACGCTGGGCCAATTGTGCGCCGCCCTATGGGACTCCCAATCACGGCCGGTTGTGATACAGCCTGGAATCGAACCAGGGGGTCTGTAGTGACGCCTCAAGCACTGAGATGCAGTGCCTTAGACCACTGCGCCACTGGGGAGCCCAAAGAGATAGTGGGATAGTGAAAGTGAGAGTGAGATAGTGATATAGTGATATAGTGATAGTGAGATAGTGAGGTAGTGAGACAGTGATAGTAGGATAGTGAGATAGTGATGGTGATATAGTGATAGTGAAATAGTGAGATAGTGATAGTGAGATAGCGAGATAGTGATAGTGAGATAGTGAGATAGTGAGCTATTGGGATAGTGGGATAGTTATAGTGAGATAGTGATAGTGATATAGTGAGATAGTGATAATGAGAAAGTGTGATAGTGATAATAAAAATGTCATAGTAACACAGTGAGATAGTGGGATAGGGGGATATTGAGCATCGAGATATCGTGACTCGTGCGCTCGGGCTGTGCGCTCAGTGCTCGTGCGTCGTGCTCGTGCGGTCGTGCGCATGTGGGCTCCTGCGCTCGTGCGCTCGTGCTCGTGCGCTCGTGCGCTCGTGCTCGTGCGCTCGTGCTCGTGCCTGGTGCGCTCGTCTCGTGCGCTCGTGCTCGTTCGCTGCTCGTGGCTCGTGCTCCTGCGCTCGTGCTCTGCCTCGTGCGCTCGTGGTGCTCGTCCGCTCCTGCCTCGTGCTCGTCACTCGTGCGCGTCCGCTCTGCGCTCGTGCGCTCGTCTATCGCGCGATAGTGATAGTGAAATAGTGACTAGACTGGACTGGACTATCAGAGCAGACATCTGAATAGAGAGCTTCTCTCTCCTCTCCTCACCAGGCTACTGCAGTACAGAACTCTATTGATTAATCTGATTCTCTCTCCTCTCCTCTCCTCTCCTCTCCTCTCCCTCCTCTCCTCTCTCTCCACTCTCCTCCCTCTCTCCTCTCCTCTCCTCTCCTCTCCTCTCCTCTTCCTCTCCTCTCCTCTCCTCTCCTCTCCTCTCCTCTCCTCTCCTCCCTCTCCTCTCTCCTCTCCGTCTCCTCACCGGAGATGAAGAGAAACAAACAAAAAAAAAAAAAAAAAAAAGCAATCTTCTCCTGGTACAGAACCTATTGATTAATCTAAGTGCTGGTTGGTGGATGAGAGTGATTTCTGGCACACAAACAACATTACATACAGGGGGAGGAGGGGGGAGGAGGGGGGAGGGAACAGGTTAGAGAAGAGAGAGGAAGAGGAGAGATAGAATCTCCCGATTGCGCGCGGCTCTATCTATCACGCGATTCGCTTATCGCGCAGAGCGACGACGCGCTAGATCGCGCATCGCGCGATGCGCTCGCTCGCGCTCCTCCTGCGCCGCCTGCTGCTCGCCCCCCCCCCCCCCCCCCGACCCCCCCCCCCCCCCCCGGCCCCACCCACCACAAACACAATTAGACCCAACCAAATCATGAGAAAACAAAAAGAGAATTACTTGACACAATTGGAAAGAACAAACAAAAAACAGAGCAAACTAGAATGCTATTTGGCCCTAAACAGAGAGTACACAGTGGCAGAATACTTGACCACTGTGACTGACCCAAACTTAAGGAAAGCTTTGACTATGTACAGACTCAGTGAGCATAGCCTTGCTATTGAGAAAGGCCGCCATAGGCAGACCTGGCTCTCAAGAGAAGACAGGCTATGTGCACACTGCCCACAAAATGAGGTGGAAACTGAGCTGCACTTCCTAACCTCCTGCCAAATGTATGACCATATTAGAGACACATATTTCCCTCAGATTACAAAGCGATCCACAAAGAATTCGAAAACAAACCCAATTTTGATAAACTCCCTTATCTACTGGGTGAAAAACCACAGTGTGCCATCACAGCTGCAAGATTTGTGACCTGTTGCCACAAGAAAAGGGCAACCAGTGAAGAACAAACACCATTGTAAATACAACCCATATTATGTTTATTTATTTTCCCCATTTGTACTTTAAACTATTTGCACATTGTTACAAAACACTGATATATACATAATATGACATTTGAAATGTCTTTATTCTTTTGAAACTTCTGAGTGTAAATGTTTACTGTTAATATTTATTGTTTATTTCACTTTTGGTTTACTATCTACTTCACTTGCCTTTGGCAATGTTAACACACGTTTCCCATGCCAATAAGCCCTTAAATTGAATTGAATTGAATTGAGAGAGATAGACGAGAGAGAGCGAGAGATCTCTCGCGATGAACGATACATCGCGCTCGATGAGAGATGAGAGAGACGAGTAGATTAGATAGAGAGAGAGCCGAGAGAGATAGAGCGCGATACCTCTCTTTCTCTCTGCGCCTATCTGCTCGCTCTCTCTCCTCTCGCGCTCGCTCATCTATCCCTCCCAGACTCTCTCGCTCTCGCTCGCTCTCTCTCTCTCTCTCCGCTCTCTCTCTCTTTCTTTCTCTCTCGCGGTCTCGCCGCGTCTCCTTTCCCCCTTTATTTCTTTCCTTCTGCCCTCTTTCTTTCTCGCTCTCTTTCTTCTCCTTCTCTGTTCTCTTCTCTCTTTCTCTTTCTCTCTTTCCCTGTTCTCTCCTTTTTCTTGTCTCGTTACTTTATCTTCCCCGTTCTCTCTCTCCTCTTTCTCTTTCTCGTTGCGCCTCTTTCCTGTGAGATGTAGTATTGTGAGATAATGAGTTAGCGAGATCGAGACATTGAGTTATTGGATATGATATTGAGATAGTATAGTGAGACTTATTAGTTATTATTATTTATTTTTTACCTTTATATTTAACAGCAAGGCATTTAAGACAAATTCTATTTACCAATGACTGCCTACACCGTGCCAAACCCGGACGAAACGCTTGGGCCAATTGTGCGCCGCCCTATGGAACTCCCATCACGGCCGTTGTGATACGCCTGGAATCGAACGCAGGGGGTTCTGTATGACGCCTCAAGCCACTGAGGAGATGCATTGCCTTTAGACCCACTGCGGCCACTGGGGAGCCCAGAGGAGATAGTGGGAATTTGAAAGTGAGAAGGATATATTGATATAATAGTGATATATTGTAGTGAGATCTTTATTTATTTAGACAGTGATATTAGGGATATTCTAATCTGTTGTGTTCTATAGTGATATTTAACAATATTTGCTGTATAGTTCTCTTCCCTCCTCCTTTCTTCCTCCTTTTTCACTCTATCTATCAGCGAGATAGTCATAAGTGAAATCTGAGTACTGACTTGACTGGACTAATCAGACAAGACACTGAATAGAGAGCTTCTCTTCCTCTCTCTCCTCACCAGGAGGCTCTTGCAAGAACAGACTCTATTGATTAATCTAATCTGATTCTCTCTCCTCTCCTCTCCGCTCCTCTCCTCTCCTCCTCGTCTTCTCCTCTCCTCCTCTCCCCTCCTCCTCTTTCCTCCCTCCTCTCCCTCCTCTCCTCGTCCCTCCCCCCTCCTCACTCCTCTCCTCTCTCCTGCTCCTCGTCGACCTCACTCATTCCTCTCCTCTCGCTCCGTCTCCTCCTCTCCCTCTCCTCGTCCCTCGTCCTCGCGTCCTCTCGAACTCCTACACGTCTTCCTTCCTTCCCCTCGGTCCCCTCTCCTGTGAGACGACTGTTTCCTCTCCGTTCTCCGTCCTTCCTCCAGGGGTCCGACTTCTTCCTCGTGATGGCTCTCAACTCGTCACTCTCCCGATCTAGGGCTCCGTTGAAGACAAAAGCTCCTCTCACAACTTCCATCTTGCTCTCTCCATCTCAGTCCTCTCCATCTCCTGGTCCGGTCGCGTCTGCTCCCTCTGCCTCTCTCTCTCCCTCCTCAGGCTCCTCGACCTCCTACTCTCCGACCCTCTAGGGATCGACATCGACGAGTCCAAAAGCAGAGAACTCGGGGAACGCCGACCAGTCCGCGATCTATAAGTACAAGATGGGATTAGTCCTCTCGCCTTTCTGTCGACTCAAGAGTCTAAGAGTCTCAGCATCCCTCCTCTCCCGATCCGGTCCGGGTTGTTGAGTCCGAACATCCTCTGACGAAACAGTTGTCTGAACCGGAACGCCCCCTTTATTTCCCGTCTTCCCTGCTGCCGTGATCTCCGCATCCAACATTCGTATCGGTCGACTCAGGGGATATGCAAAAAGGTCAGGAAGCGAATGGATCGTCGATCTCTACAAAGAGGAAATCATCAAACGGCGGTCTCCGAAAGATCCAAGAGCAGACTGCAATCCTAAACGCTCGCCACGAGCTCCAAGCTCACAAGTACACTGGTTAAGGAGAAACTACTACTAGAACGAGTCGAAATCCATCGAGGTCCTAGATACCGATCGGAGTCGTCTCTATTATTCCCCAGGATCGTTCGCCTCAAGATGCCGTCAAAAAGAACAAAGTCGAGCAGAGATCAAACTCGGGCAGAGTCCACCCCAGCCTACGCATTACGAGAACTCCTCTATTGATAATCTAAGTGCTGGTTGTTGTTGGATGAGAGGACTTCTTGCACAGCCACAAACATTACCATCCCAGGGGAGTCTGGTTTTACTTTTTTCTTCTTTTCTTTTTTTCTGCCCTTCTTACTTAACTCTCTCTCTCTTCTCTCTTTCGCCTCTCTCTACTACCCCCTACTTTCTCTCTTTCACTCTCTCTCTCTCTCTCTCTCTCTCTCTCTCGTCTCTCCGCTAACATCTCTCTACTCTCTCTCTCTGCTCTCTCTCTCTCCTCTCTTCTCTCTCTTTCTCTCCCACCTTTCTCTCCTTTACTCTGTTCGCCCTCTCGCCCTCGCGCGCGCTCTCTCTCCTCTCTTCTCGCTCGCTCTGCTGCTCTCTCGCGCCTCGTCTCTCTCTCGCTCGCTCGCGGTCTCGGGCGCGGTCGCGCGGTTTCTCCCTCGCCGCGCTCCGCTCGCTGCGCGCGCGCGCGCGCGCGCTCGCCGCCGCGCGCGCTCTCTCTCTCTCTCTCTCTCTCTCTCGCTCGTCGCGCAGCGCTCTGGTCTCTTGCGCTGTGCTCCCGCTTCCCGCTCCTCTCTCCGCTCGCTTCGCTCTCTCTCGATCGCTCTCTCTCGCTCTCTTCCTTTCTCTCTTCCACCGGCCTACTAGGATTCTCTTTCTCCCCTCTCCCGCCTCTCTTCTCTCTTCTCGCTTCGCTTTGTATGCGCACGGCTACTCTCGTCTGCCCATCGCCCCCCCGTCACCAAAGAACCCTCTCATCCCCAGGCCCCCGCCCCTACTCTCCAACTTATCCCCTGGGGCCTCCCCCCTTCTCCCCCAGCTCGGCGCCTCCAACTCTAACTCAAACCAACATATCTCCGCCTGATCGTATGTATAGGTCCTTGCTTAGTACAATTCACTAATGAATTAGCATCTTTGTCCTCTAGTTTTCTTCTTGCTGAAGTGCTCGGCCCGCTCCACCCCAGGCGCGAGCTCGGGGTGCCGCTACTACAACGACTGGACGACCAGCGACAACAGAACGCGGTCTACTTATTACTGCTCCTTCCTTTGGTTGCCAAATGGTGATGTGAACACAAAAATAACATGGCTTCCCACAATTACGACAATACAAATAACTACAGATTTTTATATATTCCTTCTATCTCAGCAGGCCCTGGTTACTGTGGCACAATCCTACTACCCAGTCACTTAATGTATAAACCCAAACCCACCCTCAAAACACCTCAACCACTCCATACCCCCCACCCTCCAGTACCCCTGCAAACATTGAATAAGGACTGACACTGACCTGTAATAGAGATTCAACACAACCACTCCAGTACCCTGCACATTGATAAGTAATGACACTGCCCTGTATAGCCAACACCCAGTAACCCCTGCACATTGAATAAGGTACTGACACTGACCTGTATATTCCAACCACTCCAGTACCCCCTGCAACATTGAATAAGGTACTGACCGTATATAGAACCCACTCCCTACCCCTGGCACTTAATAAGGTACTTACGACCTTTATTTCAAATCAACCACTCAAGTACCCCTCACATTGACTAAGGTACTGACCCTGTATTTTTTCCAACCACTCTTTCACCCCTTCACATTGAATAAGGTACTGACCCTGAACCTGTATATCCACCACTCCTCTCCAGTACCTACCACCCCTACCCCCCACCCCTGCACTAGATAAGGTACTGACACTACCTGTATCTCCAAACCACTCCAGTTCCCCCCGGCCGGACATTGAAATAAGGTACTGAGACTGACTGTATATACAACCACTCCAGTACCCCTGCCCATTGAATAAGGTCTACACTGACCTGTATATTCAACACTTCCAGTAACCGGCCTGCCCATTGAATAAGGTACGACCTGTATATAAAACCCACTCTCAGTCCCATGCACTTGAATAAGGTATTTTGCTGACCCTGTATTTCCAACGCACTCCAGTACCCACCCCTGCACATTGAATAAGGTACTGACACTGACCTGTATATCCAACCACTTCCAGTACCCCTGCACATTGTAAGGTACTGACCTGACCTGTATATCCAACCACTTCCAGTCCCCCTCCCCCCCTGCACCTTGTAATAATGTCCTGACACTGGACGGTCTTCCAACCCCTCCATTACCTCCCCCTTCACCTTTACTAATTTAACTGCCCCTTGACCTTTTCTTCCCCCCAGCTACTCACCTCCCTTCCCCGGAACGCCTTCCCCTTGCCTTCCGTATCCTATCGCCCTTCGCCTCTTCTCCCCCCCCGCATCTCCTTCCCGCCCCCCCCTGAACATTGAATAAGGTACTGACACTGAACCGGTTATCCACCCACTCCATTACCCCTGAAATTCATACGGTACTGACACTGACCCTGTATATACTTTCATCTCATGTTTCTTTAACTCCCTCCTCTATAGGTTTCTCTGTATGGGTATCTTTTTCTCTTTTTTTCTTTACATGTTTCTTATATTGCTTTATTATTATTATTATCATTTTATTATTATTATTATTATCACTGCATTGTTGGGAAAGAACTCTCAAGGTAAGAATTACACTGTACGTGGCGAATAAACTTTGAATCTTGAAACTTGGGTACATTTATTTGGTGCCAGTAAATATATTATATTTTAGGATGGTAACATGGTTCAGTCGACAGAGGATGCTTCCCAAATGGCCCTATGGACCCTGGGCTAAAGTAGTGCACTACACAGGGAATAGAGTTTAATTTGGGACGTAGCAGAGTCTGAGGAGTAAGTCTACTTGCCTTCCTGCTCGTGCATCGTCTGTTTAGGGATGTCTCACTCAGTCTGTCTGTCTGCCTGTGACCTGTCTGTCTGTCTGTCCGTCTGTCTGTCTGTCTGTCTACCTTCTACAAAAAAAATCTGTCTGTGTTCTGTCGGCGCTCTTAGCGTGGGATCTGTCTGTCCTTTCCTTACTGCCACGTCACACAATAAGTTCACCTGCCTCAATGTCTCTGTCTGTCTGTCCTGTCTGCGCTGTCTGCCTGTCCGGCCTGTTCTGCCTTCCTGTCTGTCTGTCCTGTCTGTCTGTTGTCTGTTCTGTCTGTCTGTCTGTCTGTCTGTCTGTCTGTCTGTCTGTCTGTCTGTCTGTCTGTCTGTCTGTCTGTCTGTCTGCATGCATGTCTGTCTGCCTGTCCCTATATTTTTACTATAAAACCATGCTTCATTGCTTCTTGTTCATTAAGTCTAATATGAGTGGCCCTGGGGCAGAGACTACTGCGTTCCAAATGGCACCCTATCCCCTTATAGTCCAGGGCCCAAAGAGCACTATATATATGAAACATGGTGCCATTTGGGCCGCATCCAGATCCTTCCATCAGGCTGTGCTGATGCGAAGGAGGACTGATGGGTCAGTTAGGCCCAAGTGAACACAACAGACCATCAGACCTGAACTGAGCTGAGGCCATCAAGCCAAGGTTAGTCTGGTCCTCAAATTACACTGCATCATTTATGGAGCTGGAATGAGAAAGCAGAGAAGAGAAGAGAAGAAAGAGAGAAGAAGAGAGAAGAGAAGAAGAGAAGAAAGAAGAGAAGAGATAGAGAAGAGAAAGAGAGAGGAGATAGAAACGAGAAGAAGAAGAGAGACAAGCGCAGTCGTCTAGCTTCGATCGCTCCGTCGCAGCGAGCGTCGCTCCGCGTCTCGTATCTCGCGCTCGCGACGCTCGCGCGCGCGCTCTCTCTCTGATCGCGTCCCCCCTCCTCGCGCTCTCGCTCGTCCGCTCTCCCTCTCTCTCCTCTCTCGCTCTCTCTACGTTCTCTCTCGCTCTCCCTCGTATCTCTCGCCCGCGGTCTCCTCCTCGCTCCCGTCTCTCCCTCTCTGCGCTCTCGCTCGCTCTGCATCCAGCGAGGCGCAGCGTATCGGGTCCGCGCGCGAGTCTGCGATTCCGTCCGAACGCCAGCTCGTTTTTCACCTCATACCTGATCCCAAATGGCACCCTATTTCCTATAGTGCACAACTTTAAAGGGAAGAGGGCACCATTTGGGACGCAGGGCACTGTCCAGCAGGTAATATTTAAGTAATAAGTACAGAGGGGGTGTGGTATATGGCCAATATAGCACGGCTAAGGGCTGTTACATAATTACCACCTAGTTCACCACCTAGTTCACCACCTAGTTCATCACCTAGTTCACCACCTAGTTCATCAACTAGTTCACCACCTAGTTCACCACCTAGTTCACCACCTAGTTCATCACCTAGTTCACCACCTAGTTCATCAACTAGTTCACCACCTAGTTCACCACCTAGTTCACTACCTAGTTCACCACCTAGTTCACCACCTAGTTCACCACCTAGTTCACCACCTAGTTCATCAACTAGTTCACCACCTAGTTCACCACCTAGTTCACCCCCTAGTTCATCAACTAGTTCATCACCTAGTTCACCACCTAGTTCATCAACTAGTTCACCACCTAGTTCACTACCTAGTTCACCACCTAGTTCATCACCTGTTCACTACCCTAGTTTCACCACCTAGTTCATCACCTAGTTCATCACCTAGTTCACTACCTAGTTCATCACACCTAGTTCACTACCTAGTTCACCCACAGTTCATACCTAGTTCACCACCTAGTTCACCCACCTAGTTCATCCACCTATTTTCACCACCTAGTTCACCACCTATTTCCCATACTAGTTCATCAACTAGTTCACCACTTAGTTAAACCCCCCTAGTTCATCAACCTAGTTCACCACCTAGTTCACCACCTAGTTCACAACCTAGTTCATCACTAGTTTAAATACCTGTCACCTAGTTCATCACCTATTCACCACCTAGTTCCCACCTATTTTCATCACCTAGTTCATCACCTAGTTCACTACCTATTAAATCCCCCTAGTTCACTACCTAGTTCACCACCTAGTTCATACCTAGTTCATAAACCTAGTTCACTATCTAGTTCATCACTAGTTCACCACCTAGTAAAACCACCTAGTCACTACCTAGTTCCCCAAACCTAGTTCACCTAGTCATCATTAGTTCATACCTATTTTCACCACCTATTCACCACCTATTTCATCACTATTTCACCAAACTAGTTCATCACCAGTTCATCACCTAGTTCACTACCTAGTTCACCACCTAGTTCACCACCTAGTTACCACCTAGTTTACTACCTAGTTTCAACCACCTAGTTCACCACCTAGTTCACCACCTAGTTCACCACTAGTTCATCAACTAGTTCACCACCTAGTTCACCACCTAGTTCACCCCCTAGTTCATCAACTAGTTCATCACCTAGTTCACCACCTAGTTCATCAACTAGTTCACCACCTAGTTCACTACCTAGTTCACCACCTAGTTCATCACCTAGTTCACTACCTAGTTCACCACCTAGTTCATCACCTAGTTCATCACCTAGTTCACTACCTAGTTCATCACCTAGTTCACTACCTAGTTCACCACCTAGTTCACCACCTAGTTCATCACCTAGTTCACCACCTAGTTCACCACCTAGTTCATTACCTAGTTCATCAACTAGTTCACCACTTAGTTCACCACCTAGTTCACAACCTAGTTCACCACCTAGTTCACCACCTAGTTCACAACCTAGTTCATCACCTAGTTCAATACCTAGTTCATCACCTAGTTCATCACCTAGTTCACCACCTAGTTCACCACCTAGTTCATCACCTAGTTCATCACCTAGTTCACTACCTAGTTCATCACCTAGTTCACTACCTAGTTCACCACCTAGTTCATCACCTAGTTCATCAACTAGTTCACTATCTAGTTCATCACCTAGTTCACCACCTAGTACACCACCTAGTTCACTACCTAGTTCACCACCTAGTTCACCTAGTTCATCATTTAGTTCACTACCTAGTTCACCACCTAGTTCACCACCTAGTTCATCACCTAGTTCACCACCTAGTTCATCACCTAGTTCATCACCTAGTTCACTACCTAGTTCACCACCTAGTTCACCTAGTTCATCACCTAGTTCACTACCTAGTTCACCACCTAGTTAGCCTAGTTCATCACCTAGTTCACTACCTAGTTCACCACCTAGTTCACCACCTAGTTCATCACCTAGTTCACCACCTAGTTCACCACCTAGTTCATCAATAATACAGTATACTGTCCAGGAAGAAATGTGAGCCCTGTCCTCTGTAATATAGCTAGCTTATCAATACATAGCCTAACACTGCAAACACATTCAACCAGTGATGGAGGAAATCTGACCTCTGATCAGGGCATGGGGGCAGAAGTCAGTTAGCACAACTTATACTGTACATTCATCATCTTTGCTAAAGGTTTATGCTACAGCTGTCACGATCGTCGAAGGAGGACCAAGGCGCAGCGTTGAAGGTGAACATGCTTTTTATTAATGTTACACGAACAAAACAACAAACGATACGTGAAGTCCTACGGTACAAACACAAACCAAAAGGAACAAGATCCCACACCATACTGTGGGAAACAGGCTGACTAAGTATGGTTACCAATCAGAGACAACAAGCAACAGCTGATTCACGTTGCCTCTGATTGAGAACCACACTGGCCAACATAGAAACACAATACTAGACCGAACACAAATGAAAACTCACACCCTGGCTCAACATACTACAGTCCCCAGAGCCAGGGCGTGACAACAGCGAGCAATCAAAATAAAGGTTTATGCTACAGTTAACTGCCGAAATAAACGGAAAGCTTGACTAAATGGGGGATACAAAGTATATTGAAAGCATGTTCTTCCACACAGGTGTGGAATTAACAACCCATCATGCTTGGTAGCATAGCGTCTGGTAGGCTCGCCCAGTGATGCGAGCCTACTAGACGAGCTAAATGCCTTTTACACTTGCTTCGAGGCAAGCAACACAAAAGCATGCATGAGAGCACCAGCTGTTCCGGACAACTGTGTGATCATGCTCTCCGTAGCCGATGTGAGCAAGACCTTTAAACAGGTCAACGTTCACAAAGCCGCGGGGCCAGATGGATTACCAGGACGTGTACTCAGAGCATGCGCTGACCAACTGGCAAGTGTCTTCACTGACATTTTCAACCTCTCCCTGACCGAGTCTGTAATACATACATGTTTCAAGCAGACCACCATAGTCCCTGTGCCCAAGAAAGCGAAGGTAACCTGCCTAAAAGATTACTGCCCCTTAGCACTCACGTCGGTAGCTATGAAATACTTTGAAAGGCTGGTCATGGCTCACAGCAACACCATCATCCCAGAAACCCTAGACCTATTCCAATTCGCATACCACCCCAACAGATCCACAGATGACGCAATCTCAAATCGCACCCCACACTGCCCTTTCCAACCTAGACAAAAGGAACACCTACTGTATGTGAGAATGCTGTTCATTGACTACAGCTCAGCATTCAACACCATAGTGCCCACAAAGCTCATCACTAAACTAAGGATCCTGGGACTAAACACCTCCCTCTACAACTGGATCCTGGACTTCCTGACGGGCCGCTCCCAGGTGGTAAGGGTAGGCAACAACACATCTGCCACGCTGATCCTCAATACTGGGGCCCCTCAGGGGTGCGTGCTTAGTCCTGTCCTCCCTGTTCACCCACGACTGCGTGGCCAAACACGACTCCAACACCATCTTTAAGTTTGCTGACGACAAAACAGTGGTAGGCCTGATCACAGACAACGATGAGACAGCCTATAGGGAAGAGGTCAGAGACCTGGCAGCGTGGTGCCTGGACAACAACCTCTCTCTCAATGTGAGCAAGACAAAGGAGTTGATCGTGGATTACAGGAAAAGGAGGGCCGAACAGGCCCCATTCACATCGATGGGGCTGTTGTGCAGCGGGTCGAGAGTTTCAAGTTCCTTGGTGTCCACATCACCAACAAACTATCATGGTCCAAACACACCAAGACAGTCATGAAGAGGGCAAGACAACCCCTTTTCCCCCTCAGGAGACTGAAAAGATTTGGCATGGGTCCCCAGATCCTCAAAAAGTTATACAGCTGCACCATCGAGAGCATCCTGACCGGTTGCATCACCGCCTGGTATGGCAGCTGCTCGGCATCTGACCTTAAGGCGCTACAGAGGGTAGTGCGTACGGCCCAGTACATCACTGGGGCCAAGCTTCCTGCCATCCAGGACCTATATACTGGGCGATGTCAGAGGAAGGCCCAAAAAATTGTCAAAGACTCCAGTCACCCAAGTCATAGACTGTTCTCTCTGCTACCGCACGGCAAGCGGTACCGGAGCGCCAAGTCTAGGACCAAAAGGCTCCTTAACAGCTTCTACCCCCAGGCCATAAGACTCCTGAACAATGAATCAAATGGCCACCCAGACTATTTACATTGAACCCCCCCCCCCCCCCCCCTTTGTTTTGTTTTTACACTGGAGCAGCGCCTGAGACAGTGTTTTCCACCACCATCAACAAAGCACCAAATTATAGAATTTCTCGTGGAAGAATGGTGTCCCATCCCTCCAATAGAGTTCCAGACACCTGTAGAATCCATGCCAAGAACATTGAAGCTGTTCTGGCGGCTCGTGGCGGCCCAACGTCCTATTAAAGGTTCTGGCGGCTCGTGGTGGCCCAACGTCCTATTAAAGGTTCTGGCGGCTCGTGGCGGCCCAACGTCCTATTAAAGGTTCTGGCGGCTCGTGGTGGCCCAACGTCCTATTAAAGGTTCTGGCTGCTCGTGGCGGCCCAACGTCCTATTAAAGGTTCTGGCGGCTCGTGGTGGCCCAACGTCCTATTAAGGTTCTGGCGGCTCGTGGGTGGCCCAACGTCCTATTAAAGGTTCTGGCGGCTCGTGGCGGCCCAACGTCCTATTAAAGGTTCTGGCGGCTCGTGGTGGCCCAACGTCCTATTAAAGGTTCTGGCGGCTCGTGGCGGCCCAACGTCCTATTAAAGGTTCTGGCGGCTCGTGGTGGCCCAACGTCCTATTAAAGGTTCTGGCGGCTCGTGGTGGCCCAACGTCCTATTAAAGGTTCTGGCGGCTCGTGGTGGCCCAACGTCCTATTAAGACACTTTACGTTGCTGTTTCCTTTATGTTGTCAGTTGCCTGTGTATGGTTGTGGTTTTGGAGAAGCATTTGACAAATATTTGACTTGGACTTGTAATTCCCCACCTTCACCCTGCTGCTACAGCAGTCTCGTGTTGAGTGTGTATCTATAACTCTGAGTGTGTATCTATAACTCTGAGTGTGTATCTATAACTCTGAGTGTGTGTGTCACACATGTATCTATAACTCACGTGTTGCCATTGGTCCCTGATGAGGGGCCTGTATCGTAGGAAGTACTTCAGGGGGAAGCTCTCTACATCTGGCCAGGTAGAAGGGCTATTCCAGGTGACCTCCAGACGACGCACGTTGTTGGGTATGGGCGTGGCCACCACCTTTTCAGGGGGGTCTGGCTTCACTGCAGGGAGAGAGAGGGGACACATCAGACCAGACAGTACAGTACTCAGGGACATTGATTAAGCTGTAGATAGTGTCCCAAATGGAACCCTCCTCCCTATTTGGGACACAGTACAGGACAGTGGACATGTCGTCACAGTACAGAGAAAGACATGGGTGGAAGACAGATCATCACATGGACAAATGGATGCATGGATTAGAGGATAAACAGGACATTGATTGTGTGATAAGCCTGTACTATAGAGAGACACAGACAAAGACTAATTAGGGGACCAAGAGCAGTGGTAACAATTGGTGCCCCGGGCCCTCTGGACTGGGTAGGACCTCTGAAGGCCCTCTGGACTGGGTAGGACCTCTGAAGGCCCTCTGGACTGGGTAGGACCTCTGAAGGCCCTCTGGACTGGGTAAGGACCGTCTGATAGGGCCCTCTGGGGCTGGGTATGGACCCGGAAAGCCCTCTTGGTGACTTGGGTAGGCCGCTCTGAAGGCCCTCTTGGGGGCTGGGTATGACCTCTGAAGGCCCTCTGGGGGCTGGGTAGGACCTCTGAAGGCCCTCTGGACTGGGTAGGACCTCTGAAGGCCCTCTGGGGACTGGGTAGAGTACCTCTGAAAGGCCCTCTTGGGGGGCTGGGTAGCGACCTCTGAAGTGCCCTCCTGGGTGCTGGGTTAGGACCTCTGAATGGCCCCTGTGGGGCTGGTGAGGACCTCTGAAGGCCCTCTGGGGGCTTGGGTAGGACCTCTGAAGGCCCCCGGGGCTGGGTAGGACCTCTGAAGGCCCTCTGGGGACTGGGTAGGACCTCTGAAGGCCCTCTGGGGCTTGGGTAGGACCTCTGAAGGCCCTCTGGGGACTGGGTAGGACCTCTGAAGGCCCTCTGGGGCTGGTAGCCTCTGAAGGCCTTGGGGGCTGGGTAGGAAACCCTGGGGTGGTAGACCTCTGAAGGCCCGGGGCTGGAGGACCTCGAGGCTTGAGGACGGTGAGCTTGAAGGCCCTCTGGGGCTGGGTAGGACCTCTGAAGGCCCTCTGGGGGCTGGGTAGGACCTCTGAAGGCCCTCTGGGGGCTGGGTAGGACCTCTGAAGGCCCTCTGGGGGCTGGGTACGACCTCTGAAGGCCCTCTGGGGGCTGGGAATGGTAGAAGCACAGTTATGAGGGCCCTCTGAGAACGATAGTCTCAAAAACAAAGACGTGTCTAAGCCGTGACGGAAAAAAACACACAGAACAAAAAGCATGGGTTGAAACATCGGGCTGATAGCTTTTTGAACACAAACAATCTAAAGGTCATAGTGAACTTTACAGCTCATAGTGAAGGCTAGAGCTCAGATTGAAGACTACAGCTCATAGTGAAGGCTACAGTTCATAGTGAAGGCTACAGGTCAGAGTGAAGGCTACAGCTCAGAGTGAAGGCTACAGCTCAGAGTGAAGGCTACAGCTCAGAGTGAAGACTACAGGTCAGAGTGAAGGCTACAGGTCATAGTGAAGGCTACAGCTCAGAGTGAAGGCTACAGCTCAGAGTGAAGGCTACAGGTCATAGTGAAGGCTACATATCATATTGAAGGCTACAGCTCATAGTGAAGGCTACAGGTCATAGTGAAGGCTACATCTCATACTGAAGGCTACAGCTCATAGTGAAGGCTACAGGTCATAGTGAAGGCTACATCTCAGAGTGAAGGCTACATCTAAGATTGAAGGCTACAGTTCATAGTGAAGGCTACAGCTCAGAGTGAAGTCTACAGGTCAGAGTGAAGACTGCAGGTCATAGTGAAGGCTACAGGTCAGAGTGAAGGCTACAGGTCATAGTAAAGGCTACATGTCAGAGTGAAGGCTACAGGTTATAGTGAAGGCTACAGCTCATAGTGAAGGCTACAGGTTATAGTGAAGGCTACAACTCATAGTGAAGGCTACAGGTCATAGTGAAGGCTAGAGCTCAGAGTGAAGGCTACATGTCAGAGTGAAGGTTGCAGGTCATAGTGAAGGCTACAGTTCAGAGTGAAGGCTACAGGTCAGAGTGAAGGCTAAAGCCCAGAGTGAAGTCTACAGCTCAGTGTGAATGCTGCAGGGAAGAGAGGGGGAGAAGTAGAATGCTGTGTTTGTGTGTGTTAAGCCTGGGAAGTGTGTTGAGAATGCTATATGGTGTTCCTTCTCTGTGTGGTCTCTCTGGGGTATTTTGGGATCAGTGTGTTTACGCTGTGGTTTAGCTCCAACCACTGGGGCAGGACAGGACAAAGACGTCTCCACACCGGACAGAGGGGTGTAAGCTTCCCTTCTCACCCCTCCTCACCCCCTACCATCCTGATCTCCCCCCCCCCCCCACCCTTCTCCTTCATTCCTCACCCCCTCTTCCCCTCCTCATCCTGACCCCTCATCTCACAAAACCCCAGGGATGAACACAATGAATGGAACAAGTCACATAATAAGTTGCATGGACTCACTCTGTGTGCAATAATAGTGTTTAACATGGTTTTTCAATGACTACCTCATCTCTGTACCCCACACATACAATTATATGTAAAGTCAGTCGAGCAGTGAATTTCAAACACAGATTCAACCACAAAGACCAGGGAGGTTTTCCAATACCTCACAAAGAAGGGCACCTATTGGTAGATGGGTAAAAATGAAAAAAAGCAGATATTGAATATCCCTTTGAGCATGGTAAAGTTATTAATTACACTTTGGATGGTGTATCAATACACCCAGTCACTACAAAGATAGAAGTGTCCTTCCTAACACAGTTGCTGGAGAGGAAGGAAATCGCTCAGGGATTTCACCATGAGGCCAACGGTGACTTTAAAACAGTTACAGAGTTCAATGGCTGTGATAGGAGAAAACTGAGGATGGATCACCAACATTGTAGTTACTGCATAATGCTAACTAAATGACAATGAAATGAAGGAAGCCTGTACAGAATAAAAATATTCCAAAACATCCATCCTGTTTGCAACAAGGCACTAAAGTAAAACATCAACAAATGTGGCAAAGAAATTAACTTTATGTCCTGAATACTAAGCGTTATGTTTGGGGCAAATTCAACACAACACATCACTGAGTACCACTCTTCATATTTAAAAACATGGTGGTGGCTGCATCATGTTATGGGTATGCTTGTCATCGGTAAGGACTTGGGAGATTTTTTAAATTAAAATAAACGGAATAGAGCTAAGCACAGGCAACATCCTAGAGGAAAACCTGGTTCAGTCTGCTTTCCAACAGACACTGGGAAACAAATTAATATTTCAGCAGGACAATAACATAAAACACAAGGTCAAATCTAAACTTGGGTTGGTTGACAATAAGTCGGTAAATGTTCCTGAGTGGCCTAGTTACAGTTTTTACTTACAGTACCAGTGAAAAGTTTGGACACACCTACTCATTCAAGAGTTTTCCTTTATTTTTACTATTTTCTACATTGTAGAATAATAGTGAAGACATCAAAAGACATATGGAATCTTGTAGTAATCAAAAAAGTGTTAAACAAATCAGAATATATTTTATATTTGAGATTCTTCAAATAGCCACCCTTTGCCTTGATGGCAGCTTTGCACCCTTAGCCTGTATTTAGCTATGTATTTAAATACTACTACATTTAAAAAAACATTTATGTCATTTTTAGCAGACGCTCTTATCCAGAGCGACTTACAGTTAGTGCATACATTGTATTTTTTTTATACCCCCTGTGGGAATCGACCCCACAATTCTGGCGTTGCAAACGCCATGCTCTATCAACTGAGCTACATCCCTGCCGGCCATTCCCTACCCTACCCTGGACGACGCTGGGCCAATTGCGAGCCGGATGTAGCTATGTATTTAAATACTACTACCCTGCCTGTAGCCTGGATGTAGCTATGTATATAAATACTGCTACCCTGCCTGGATGTAGCTATGTATATAAATACTACTACCCTGCATGTAGCCTGGATGTAGCTATGTATATAAATACTACTACCCTGCATGTAGCCTGGATGTAGCTATGTATATAAATACTACTACCCTGCATGTAGCCTGGATGTAGCTATGTATATAAATACTACTACCCTGCCTGGATGTAGCTATGTATATAAATACTACTACCCTGCATGTAGCCTGGATGTAGCTATGTATATAAATACTACTACCCTGCCTGGATGTAGCTATGTATATAAATACTACTACCCTGCATGTAGCCTGGATGTAGCTATGTATATAAATACTACTACCCTGCCTGGATGTAGCTATGTATATAAATACTACTACCCTGCATGTAGCCTGGATGTAGCTATGTATATAAATACTACTACCCTGCATGTAGCCTGGATGTAGCTATGTATATAAATACTACTACCCTGCATGTAGCCTGGATGTAGCTATGTATATAAATACTACTACCCTGCATGTAGCCTGGATGTAGCTATGTATATAAATACTACTACCCTGCATGTAGCCTGGATGTAGCTATGTATATAAATACTACTACCCTGCATGTAGCCTGGATGTAGCTATGTATATAAATACTACTACCCTGCATGTAGCCTGGATGTAGCTATGTATTTATAAACTTAATTTAGCTGCTCTGGCCTCTTCCCTATAGATACAGTGTCTCTGATGTCGGCAGAATCATATCACTCTCTGGGGGGCTGATGCTACGGAGTATATGCATTTGCCTTCATCATTATCAGTTTTTTCATTGACATTGACTTTGATCAACTTAAATCAACTGTGCAATTTACATTTTGAACGGATATCGGCTTAATTAGTGAGTAATTATAGAAAGCAACTATTTCAATGAGGTTATCTCAGCCAGTCTGTTTCAGTAGTAACCTGTAGATTATTGGCAACTGGAGGGCAAATCCACACTTGTTAATGACTTCTAATCAGGCCTAATGAGTGACAGCTGTTCTCTGTTCTCACCACTTTCTGCTGTCTGTTCTCACCACGTGCTGCTGTCTGTTCAAATAATTGAAGTATGAAAGGGAAAATAAATAAATATAAATATGGGTTGTATTTACAATGGTGTTTGTTCACTGGTTGCCCTTTTCTTGTGGCAACAGGTCATATATATTGCTGCTGTGATGGAACACTGTGGTATGTCACCCAATAGATATGGGAGTTTATCAAGATTGGATTTGTTTTCAAATTATTTGTGGGTCTGTGTAATCTGAGGGAAATATGTGTCTCTAATATGGTCATACATCTGGCAGGAGGTTAGGAAGTGCAGCTCAGTTTCCACCTCATTTTATAATAATATAATATGCCATTTAGCAGACGCGTTTATCCAAAGTGACTTACAGTCATGTGTGCATACATTTTTACGTATGGGTGGTCCCGGGGATCGAACCCACTACCCTGGCGTTTTCTCATGATTTGGTTGGGTCTAATTGTGTTGGTGTCCTGGGGCTCTGTCAGGGCCCAGGTCTGTATGAAAATAAATATATGCACTCACTAACTGTAAGTCGCTCTGGATAAGAGCGTCTGCTAAAATGACACCAAAAAAAAAGATCTAGGTGCTGCTGTAGGCCCTCCTTGGTTGGGGACAGAAGCACCAGATCATCAGCAAACAGTAGACATTTGACTTCAGATTCTAGCAGGGTGAGGCCAGGTGCTGCAGACTGTTCTAGTGCCCTCGCCAATTCGTTGATATATATGTTGAAGAGGGTGGGGCTTAAACTGCATCCCTGTCTCACCCCACAGCCCTGTGGAAAGAAATGTCCCCCTCTTCTGATTCTCCATGTCCTCTCTCTATCTCACTCCCTCCCTCCCTCCCTCCCTCCCTCACAAACACCCTGGGAGGAAGGGAGGGAGAGATTTCCAGCCAGTACAGGACTCCAGAATAAGAGGAAATGAGCATGTCTACAGTGTTCTAGTTAACAACTAATAATAATAAAGATGATGAGGAGGAGGATGGGGATGAAGATGATGAAGAAGATGAAGATGAGTGTACCTATGTTGAACTCTTCGAAGGTGATGGCGGAGGATGCACGTCCAAGGGCGTTGACGGCCGTGACGTTGACTCTGTAGGGGTAGCTACTGAACACCTCAGGGAACTTAACGTGACAGCGGTTCTTATGGACCGTATCCCTCGTTACTTCTAGGGACTTCTGGTTGTGTCTGAGAGGAGAGAGAGGAGAGAGAATGTTAGGTTGAGAGAGAGAACGACGGTTAGAGAGTGAAAGACAGAGACAGGGAATTACAATTTATACATTTCAGAGTCTGACAACTTTACATGAGCCAAGTTCCCAAAACAGCATGCATCAGCATCTGTGTGTTGTAGCGGACAGGATGGGGATATTCTGGGTGCTCCAGGCTGGTTAGGGGGCTGGAGGATGAGGAGTGCCCCCGGCCATCCCCAGGGGTATCATCTGGGCTGGGAACAGCAGGCCCTTCTCCTCTTTCAGTCCTCCTCATGACTTCATTGATATCAGCTCCCTCTGGCTAGAACACCATCTAAATGCTAACTTCCTCTTACTCTGCTAGAGAAGGAACTACATTCTCATTATGCTAAAGCTAGATTCTAACTTCCCTCCTATCAAAGAGCTAAAGTCTATCTCTGATTCTAACTTCCCTCTTATCAAGGAGCTAAAGTCTATCTCTGATTCTAACTTCCCTCTTATCAAGGAGCTAAAGTCTATCTCTGATTCTAACTTCCCTCCTATCAAAGAGCTAAAGTATATCTCTGATTCTAACTTCCCTCCTATCAAAGCGCTAAAGTCTATCTCTGATTCTAACTTCCCTCCTATCAAAGAGCTAAAGTCTATCTCTGATTCTAACTTCCCTCTTATCAAGGAGCTAAAGTCTATCTCTGATTCTAACTTCCCTCTCATCAAGGAGCTAAAGTCTATCTCTGAGAAAGCCCTTTTACAGCTTTTTGTTACATACTGTATACATACATTTTACATACACATACTGTATTACACACTACATACATTTTACTTTTATATACAGCATTCACCTGACAAATATATATTTATGTATATACAGTGAGGGAAAAAAGTATTTGATCCCCTGCTGATTTTGTATGTTTGCCCACTGACAAAGATAAGATCAGTCTATAATTTTAATGGTAGGTTTATTTGAACAGTGAGAGACAGAATAACAACAAAAAAATCCAGAAAAACGCATATAAAAAATGTTATCAATTGATTTGCATTTTAATGAGGGAAATAAGTATTTGACCCCTCTGCAAAACATGACTTAGTACTTGGTGGCAAAACCCTTGTTGGCAATCACAGAGGTCAGACGTTTCTTGTAGTTGGCCACCAGGTTTGCACACATCTCAGGAGGGATTTTATCCCACTCCTCTTTGCAGATCTTCTCCAAGTCATTAAGGTTTCGAGGCTGACGTTTGGCAACTCGAACCTTCAGCTCACTCCACAGATTTTCTATGTGATTAAGGTCTGGAGACTGGCTGGGCCACTCCAGGACCTTAATGTGCTACGTCTTGAGCCACTCCTTTGTTGCCTTGGCCGTGTGTTTTGGGTCATTGTCATGCTGGAATACCCATCCATGACCCATTTTCAATGCCTTGGCTGAGGGAAGGAGGTTCTCACCCAAGATTTGACGGTACATGGCCCCGTCCATTGTCCCTTTGATGCAGTGAAGTTGTCCTGTCCCCTTAGCAGAAAAACACCCCCAAAGCATAATGTTTCCACCTCTATGTTTGATGGTGAGGATGGTGTTCTTGGGGTCATAGGCAGCATTCCTCCTCCTCCAAACACGGCGAGTTGAGTTGATGCCAAAGAGCTCCATTTTGGTCTCATCTGACCACAACACTTTCACCCAGTTCTCCTCTGAATCATTCAGATGTTCATTGGCAAACTTCAGACGGCCCTGTATATGTGCTTTCTTGAGCAGGGGGACCTTGCGGGCGCTGCAGGATTTCAGTCCTTCACAGCGTAGTGTGTTACCAATTGTTTTCTTGGTGACTATGGTCCCAGCTGCCTTGAGATCATTGACAAGATCCTCCCGTGTAGTTCTGGGCTGATTCTTCACCGTTCTCATGATCATTGCAACTCCACGAGGTGAGATCTTGCATGGAGCCCCATGCCCGAGGGAGATTGACAATTATTTTGTGTTTCTTCCATTTGCGAATAATCGCACCAACTGTTGTCACCTTCTCACCAAGCTGCTTGGCGATGGTCTTGTAGCCCATTCCAGCCTTGTGTAGGTCTACAATCTTGTCCCTGACATCCTTGGAGAGCTCTTTGGTCTTGGCCATGGTGGAGAGTTTGGAACCTGATTGATTGATTGCTTCTGTGGACAGGTGTCTTTTATACAGGTAACAAACTGAGATTAGGAGCACTCCCTTTAAGAGTGTGCTCCTAATTTCAGCTCGTTACCTGTATAAAAGACACCTGGGAGCCAGAAATCTTTCTGATTGAGAGGGGGTCAAATACTTATTTCCCTCATTAAAATGCAAATCAATTTATAACATTTCTGACGTGCGTTTTTCTGGATTTTTTTGTTGTTATTCTGTCTCTCACTGTTCAAATAAACCTACCATTAAAATTATAGACTGATCATTTCTTTGTCAGTGGGCAAACATTTAAATCAGCAGGGGATCAAATACTTTTTTTCCTCACTGTACAATAAAATCGAGCACACAGCCATGCAATCTCCATAGACAAACATGGGCAGTAGAATGGCCTTACTGAAGAGCTCAGTGGCTTTCAACGTGGCACCGTCATAGGATGCCGCATTTCCAACAAGTCAGTTTGCTAGAGCTGCCCCAGACAACTGTAAGTGCTGTTATTGTGAAGTTGAAACGTCTAGGAGCAACAATGTCTCAGCCGCCGAAGTGGTAGGCTACATTAGCTCACAGAACGGGACCGCAAGTGATTCTAACTTCCCTCTTATCAAGGAGCTAAAGTCTATCTCTGATTCTAACTTCCCTCTTATCAAGGAGCTAAAGTCTATCTCTGATTCTAACTTCCCTCTTATCAAGGAGCTAAGTCTATCTCTGATTCTAACTCCCTCTTATCAAAGTGCTAAAGTCTATCTCTGATTCTAACTTCCCTCTTATCAAGGAGCTAAAGTCTATCTCTGTTCTAAACTTCCCTCTTATCAAGGAGCTAAAGTCTATCTCTGATTCTAACTTCCTTCCTATCAAAGTGCTAAAGTCTATCTCTGATTCTAACTTCCCTCTTATCAAGGAGCTAAAGTCTATCTCTGATTCTAACTTCCCTCTTATCAAGGAGCTAAAGTCTATCTCTGATTCTAACTTCCCTCTTATCAAGGAGCTAAAGTCTATCTCTGATTCTAACTTCCCTCTTATCAAGGAGCTAAAGTCTATCTCTGATTCTAACTTCCCTCTTATCAAGGAGCTCAAAGTCTATCTCTGATTCTAACTTCCCTCTTATCAAGGAGCTAAAGTCTATCTCTGATTCTAACTTCCCTCTTATCAAGGAGCTAAAATATATCTCTGATTCTAACTTCCCTCTTATCAAGGAGCTAAAGTCTATCTACATTTACATTTACATTTACATCATTTAGCAGACGCTTTTATCCAGAGCGACTTACAAATTGGTGCATTCACCTTATGATAGCAAGTGGGACAACCACTTTACAATATGTTTTTATTTATTTATTTTTATTTATTTATTTTCTTTGGGGTGGGGTTAGGGGGGGTAGAAGGATTACTTTATCCTATCCCAGGTATTCCTTAAAGAGATGGGGTTTCAAGTGTCTCCGGGTGGTGAGTGACTCCGCTGTCCTGGCGTCGTGAGGGAGCTTGTTCCACCATTGGGGTGCCAGAGCAGCGAACAGTTTTGACTGGGCTGAGCGGGAACTATGCTTCCGCAGAGGTAGGGGGGCCAGCAGGCCAGAGGTGGATGAACGCAATGCCCTCGTTTGGGTGTAGGGACTGATCAGAGCCTGAAGGTATGGAGGTGCCGTTCCCCTCACAGCTCCGTAGACAAGCACCATGGTCTTGTAACAGATGCAAGCTTCAACTGGAAGCCAGTGGAGTGTGCAGAGGAGCGGGGTGCCGTGAGAGAATTTGGGAAGGTTGAACACCAGACGGGCTGCAGCGTTCTGGATGAGTTGTAGAGTTTAATGGCACAGGCAGGGAGCCCAGCCAACAGCGAGTTGCAGTAATCCAGACGGGAGATGACAAGTGCCTGGATTAGGACCTGTGTCGCTTCCTGTGTAAGCCAGGATCGTACTCTGCGGATGTTGTAGAGCAAGAACCTACAGGATCGGGTCACCACCTTGATGTTAGCGGAGAACGACAGGGTGTTGTCCAGGGTCACGCCAAGGCTCTTTGCACTCTGGGAGGAGGACACAATGGAGTTGTCAACCGTGATGGCGAGATCATGGTACGGGCAGTCCTTCCCCGGAAGGAAGAGCAGCTCCGTCTTGCTGAGGTTCAGCTTGAGGTGGTGATCCGTCATCCACACTGATATGTCTGCCAGACATGCAGAGATGCGATTCACCACCTGGTTATCAGAAGGGGGAAAGGAGAAGATTAATTGTGCGTCGTCTGTGTAGCAATGATAGGAGAGGCCATGTGAGGATATGACAGAGCCAAGTGACTTGGTGTATAGCGAGAATAGGAGAGGGCCTAGAACTGAGCCCTGGGGGACACCAGTGGTGAGAGCACATGGTGCGGAGACAGATTCTCGCCACACCACCTGGTAGGAGCGACCTGTCAGGTAGGACGCGATCCAAGAGTGAGCCGCGCCGGAGATGCCCAACGCGGAGATAGGTCTAGAAGGACGAGAGCAGAGGAGAGAGAGTTAGCTTTAGCAGTGCGGAGAGCCTCCGTGACACAGAGAAGAGCAGTCTCAGTTGAATGACCCGTCTTGAAACCTGACTGGTTTGGATCAAGAAGGTCATTCTGAGAGAGATAGCAAGAGAGTTGGCTAAAGAGGGCACGCTCAAGAGTTTTGGAGAGAAAAGAAAGAAGGGATACTGGTCTGTAGTTGTTGACATCGGAGGGATCGAGTGTAGGTTTTTTGAGAAGGGGTGCAACTCTCGCTCTCTTGAAGACGGAAGGGACGTAGCCAGCGGTCAAGGATGAGTTGATGAGCGAGGTGAGGTAAGGGAGAAGGTCTCCGGAAATGGTCTGGAGAAGAGAGGAGGGGATAGGGTCAAGCGGGCAGGTTTTTGGGCGGCCGGCCGTCACAAGTCGCAAGATTTTATCTGGAGAGAGAGGGGAGAAAGAAGTCAAAGCATAGGGTAGGGCAGTGTGAGCAGGATCAGCGGTGTCATTTGACTTAACAAACGAGGATCGGATGTCGTCAACCTTCTTTTCAAAATGGTTGACGAAGTCATCCACAGAGAGGGAGGAGGGGGGGGGGGGGGGGGGGGGGGTAGGGGGAGGATGATTCAGCAGGGAGGAGAAGGTGACAAAGAGCTTCCTAGAGTTAGAGGCAGATGCTTGGAATTTAGAATGGTCTCTCTAAGTGGTAGTGGGGGTTAATACGGATCAGGGTGTTCTCTCTAAGTGGTACTGGGGGTTAATAAGGATCAGGGTGTTCTCTCTAAGTGGTACTGGGGGTTAATAAGGATCAGGGTGTTCTCTCTAAGTGGTACTGGGGGGTTAATACGGATCAGGGTGTTCTCTCTAAGTGGTACTGGGGGGTTATACGGATCAGGGTGTTCTCTCTAAGTGGTAGTGGAGGGTTATAAGGATCAGGGTGTTCTCTCTAAGTGGTACTGGGGTTAATAAGGATCAGGTGTGTTCTCTCTGAGTGGTACTGGGGGTTAATAAGGATCAGGGTGTTTTTCTCTGAGTGGTACTGGGGGGTTAATAAGGATCAGAGGGTTCTCTCTAAGTGGTACTAGGGGTTAATAAGGATCAGGGTGTTCTCTCTGAGTGGTACTGGGGGTTAATAAGGATCAGGGGGTTCTCTCTAAGTGGTACTAGGGGTTAATAAGGATCAGGGTGTTCTCTCTAAGTGGTACTGGGGGGTTATAAGGATCAGGGTGTTCTCTCTAAGTGGTACTGGGGGGTTAATAAGGATCAGGGGTTCTCTCTAAGTGGTCAGGGTGTTCTCTCTAAGTGGTACTGGGGTTATAAGGATCAGAGTGCTCTCTCTAAGTGGTACTGGGGGGTTAATAAGGATCAGAGTGTTCTCTCTAAGTGGTACTGGGGGGTTAATAAGGATCAGAGTGTTTCGCTCTAAGTGGGACTGGGGGTTGGGGGTTTTCTCTCTAGTGTACCTGGGGGGTTAATAAGGATCAGGGTGTTCTCTCTAATGGGTACTGGGGGGTTAATACGGATCAGGGTGTTCTCTCTAAGTGTACTAAGGGGGTTAATAAGGATCAGGGTGTTTCTCTCTAAGTGGTACTGGGGGGGTTAATAGGATCAGGGTGTTCTCTCTAAGTGGTACTGGGGGGTTAATACGGATCAGGGTGTTCTCTCTGAGTGGTACTGGGGGGTTAATAAGGAATCAGAGGGTTCTCTCTAAGTGGGTACTGGGGGTTAATAAGGATCAGGGTGTTCTCTCTAAGTGTACTGGGGGGTTATAAGGATCAGGGTGTTCTCCTCTGAGTGGTACTGGGGGGTTAATAACGATCAGGGGTGTTCTCTCTAAGTGGTACTAGGGGTTAATAAGATCAGGGTGTTCTCTCTAAGTGGTACTGGGGGGTTAATACGGATCAGGGTAACATTATGAAAAACACATCTATGACTTAAGGTCCATGGAGAGTTACCCTTTCAGACAACAGCAGCATTCAGAGGGCCTAGTTGTTCTGTAAATTATTATTCTAATGTGACATATTGGCTGTACAACATTAATGAGGTTGCTAGGAGACCACCTGCTGGGGACAGAGGAACTATAGTTTCCTCCCCCTCGCCTTCCCTGATCCCCCACACCAACCCTGCATAGAAGGCAAGAGGGTAGAGTGAGAGATCGAGACATAAAGAGAGAGACAGAGAGAGAGCAAGAGAGAGAGAGTAGAGATATCGAAGGAGAGTAGAGAGAATGAAGAAGATAAATTGAAGAGAAGAGACGAAAAAGTAGATTTGGAGAAGAATTTGGCGGGGGGAGTCTTCGGGGGGTTTTGGGCGGGTTGGTTTGTAAATTTGAAGAGAGAAAGAAAAGGAAAGTTAACAATTTTAAAAAGAAGAAGATTGGGAAATTGAGTATTTATAAAATATAGAAATAATTTCATATAGATTTTTTTTTACTCCTTCTTGTCTTTTACCTTTTTCTCCCGCTATTGTTTTTTCCCTTCTTCTTCCCTTTCCCCTTTTTTTCCCCCCTTCCCCTTTGCCCTTCTCTCCGGCCCTTTTCCCTTCTTTGCCCGCCCCTTTTTTTTTTTCCCCCCTGACCCGACGGCCCCGGTCCCTGGGCCCTCTTTTCTCTTTCCCAAAACCCCGGGGGGCCCGTTTTGGGGTCCCCGCACCTAACCCCCTCCCTCTCTCTTCTCTCTCCCCTTCGGGAAACCGTCCTTTTCCCCTTATCCCCTCTCCTCTCTCTCCCCCCTTCTCTCTCCTTTTCCTCTCTCTTCCCTCTTCCTCTCTCTTCTCTTCTCTCTCCCTCGCTTCTCTCTCCTCTCCCCTCCCTTTTTCTCCTCCTCCTCTCTCCTCTCCTCCCCTTTCCCTGGGAACATATTTAACATTGCCATAGTATAAACAATAAAAAATAAACAAAAACTTTCCCTCAGAAGTTCCAAAAGAAAAAAGACTTTCAAATGCATATTATTCTTATAAGTGTTGAAAACGATGTGCAAATAGTTAAATCAAAGGGAAAAAATAAAAACAAAATTTGGGTTTATTACAATGGTGTTTGTTCGGGCTTGGGTTTCATTTTCTTTTTGGACGGGTCAAAAATTTGCTGCTGTGTGACCCAAGGGGTAGGGGAGTTTTAAAAACTTGGTTTGTTTTCAAAAATTTTTTTTGGGTCTGTGAATCTAAAGAATATTTTTCTTAATGGTCAATTTGCAGGAGGTTAGGAAGGGGCAGCTCAGTTTTCCACCTCATTTTTGGGCAGTGTGCACATAGCCTGTCTTCTCTTGAGAGCCAGGTCTGCCTACGGCGGCCTTTCTCAATAGCAAGGCTATGCTCACTGAGTCTGTACATAGTCAAAGCTTTCCTTAATTTTGGGTCAGTCACAGTGGTCAGGTATTCTGCCACTGTGTACTCTCTGTTTAGGGCCAAATAGCGTTCTAGTTTGGTCTGGTTTTTTGTTAATTCTTTCCAATGTGTCAAGTAATTCTCATTTTGTTTTCTCATGATTTGGTTGGGTCTAATTGTGTTGCTGTCCTGGGGCTCTGTGGGGTCTGTTTGTGAACAGAGCCCCAGGACCATCTTGCTTAGGGGACTCTTCTCCAGGTTCATCTCTCTGTAGGTGATGGCTTTGTTATGGAAGGTTTGGGAATCACTTCCTTTTTGGTGGTTGTAGAATTTAACGGCTCTTTTATGGATTTTGATAATTAGTGTGAATCGGCCTAATTCTGCTCTGCATGCATTAGTTGGTGTTTTACGTTGTACACGGAGGATTATTTTTGCAGAATTCTGCATGTGGAGTCTCAATTTGGTGTTTGTCCAATTTTGTGAATTCTTGGTTTGTGAGCCCCAGACCTCACAACCATAAAGGGCAATGGGTTCTATAACTTATTGAAATACTTTTAGCCAGATCCTAATTTGTATGTCGAATTTTATGTTCCTTTTGATGGCATCGAAGGCCCTACTTGCCTTGTCTCTCAGAACGTTCACAGCTTTGTGGAAGTTACCTGTGGCGCTGATGTTTAGGACCGAGGTATGTATAGTTTGTGTGCTCTAGGGCAACAGTGTCTAGATGGAATTTATATTTGTGGTCCTGGCAACTGGACCTTTTTTGGAACACCATTATTTTTGTCTTACTGAGATTTACTGTCAGGGCCCAGGTCTGACAGAATCTGTGCAGAAGATCTAGGTGCTGCTGTAGGCCCTCCTTGGTTGGTGACATAAGCACCAGATCATCAGCAAACAGTAGACATTTGACTTCAGATTCTAGTAGGGTGAGGCTGGGTGCTGCAGACTGTTCTAGTGCCCTCGCCAATTTGTTTATATATATATATGTTGAAGAGGGTGGGGCTTAAACTGCATCCCTGTCTCACCCCACGGCCCTGTGGAAAGAAATGTGTGTGTTTTTTGCCAAATTTAACTGCACACTTGTTGTTTGTGTACATGGATTTTATAATGTCATATGTTTTCCCCCAACACCACTTTCCATCAATTTGAATAGCAGACCCTCATGCCAAATTGAGTCAAAAGCTTTTCTGAAATCAACAAAGCATGAGAAGACTTTGCCTTTGTTTTGGTTTGTTTCTTTGTCAATTTGGGAGTTTGTCAATTGAATACATGGTCTGTCGTACGGTAATTTGGTAAAAAGCCAATTTGACATTTGATCAGTACATTGTTTTCACTGAGGAAATGTACGAGTCTGCTGTTAATGATAATGCAGAGGATTTTCTCAAATTTCTCTTCACTTTTGTGGATTGGGGAGATCAGTCTTTGGTTCCAAATTAAATCAAAATGTATTTGTCACATACGCCGAATACAACAGGTGTAGACCTTACCATGAAATGCTTACTTACAAGCCCTTAAACAACTATGCAGTTTGATAAAGAGTTAAGAAAATATTTACAAAATAAATAAAGAAAAATAAAACAAAAAAAAAATTACAATAAAAAAAAAAACAAAAACGGGGCATAACGTCATTTAATCGAGTAATTGGAAAAGGTTATTTTAAGATAAAAAACGCAGTAAGCACTTTTTTTTTCGGGGGGGGGGGTCTTTGTGGGGTGTTTTTTTTTTTTTTTTTTTTTTTTTTTTTTTTTTTGGGGGCCCCTTTTTTTCCCTTCTTTTCTCCGGGTCCTTTGCCCCCCTCCTTTCCCGCTTTTTCCGGAAGAAAATCTATACTTGGTAACGGGAGTCTTTGACCATTCAGGGGGCCTTCCCAAACAAACCGCCTATATAGGTCCTGGATGGGGGAAATTTTGGCCCCAGTTTTGTACTGGCCACCACTTCCCTCTGTAGCCCTTTGGGTCAATGGCGAGCATTCCCATACCAGGCGGTTGGGGTGAAGGTGCAGCTTTGGGGTTTTTGGGGGGGCCCCCAAAAATTTTTTTCTTGGGGAAAAGGGGTTTTCCCCGGTGCCCTTGCACACTGTCTTGTGTGATTGGGCCCAAAAGTTTTTTGTATGTGGACACCAAGGACTTTAAATTTTTCGACCTGTTTTACTGCCCGTCGATGAAATGGGGGGGGGGGGCTTTTTTCCTTGTCCACACATCTCCTTTTCTTGGCACGTTGAGGGGGAGGGTTTTATCCCCCCCCCAAAACCCGGCCCGGTTTTCTCCTCCCAATTTGGCTCCCCTGTGGGGCCCTTTTGGGGGGTTTTTTTAAAAATTTAAGAGGGTTTTTTCCCTTTTGGGGGGGGGCCCCGGGGGGGTAGCCCCCAGGGGGCCCCTTTTAGGATAGGAGATTTTGTTTCCCTTCCCCTGGGGAAAACCCCGGGGGGGGGATCCTTTTTTGAGGGAAAATTTTAGTTCCAGGGGTTTTTAAAAGGTTTTGTTTGGGGTTTTGGACCCACAAAAAGCATTCATCTTTCCCTTTTTCCGGGGGGGAAAAAGGGGTTGGGGGGATTGGTTGGAAAAAGAGGACGGGGGGGAAAGGGAATTTGGGGGGGCTAAGGGGTTTTGGGGGGGGTTTTTAATACCACCTTAAAGTTCGGCCCCGGGCTGGAATTTTGGGGTTTTTTAAAAGGGCTGGGGTTTCCTCTTTTAAAAAAGGGGGAAAACGGGCGGAATTAAAAAGCAGGGCCGGTTGGCCCCCTTTGTTCCGGTAATCCGGGGGCCCGGGGGGGTTTTTTTAAGTAGTTTAAAACTTTCCAAAACGGTACCGGGAGTGGATCAAATCGTCCCTCTTTTCCCAATGCTTTAAAAGGGTTTCTTGCCCGGGAAACCTAAAGGTTTCCGTTTGTGGTTGCTTGGGATGCGGGTTTTTTTTTTGATGAATTTTGCAACCCGGATACCGGACTGAGGTGATAATTTTCTTATTTTTTACTTTCCGTTTGATTTTTTTGGGGGTAGCTTTCTTAAACTTCGGGTTTTTTTAACCATGGCTTCGTTGGGGTTTTGTAGGTTTGGGGGGTATTGTCGATCCATTGGGCCCGGGGGTTTGTATCCTCTTTGAAAAAAAAAAAAGGGTCAGGAAAATCCTGTATTTACATCTTTATAATAAGATAGTTTCCCTTAGTTTTCGAACAGGAAAAAGGCTTCAAGGGGGCACTATTTCATGGCCTACCGACTTTGGCGACATCATTTAGGCTTCTTTGGGCACAGGGACTATGGTGGTCTGCTTTAAACATGTAGGTATTAGAGACTGGGTCAGGGAGAGGTTGAAAATGTCAGTGAAGACACTTGACAGTTGGTCCGCGCATGCTCTGAGTACACATCCTGGTAATCCGTCTGGCCCCGCGGCTTTGTGAATGTTGACCTGTTTAAAGGTCTTGCTCACATCGGCTACCGGGAGTGTGATCACACAGTCGTCCGGAACATCTTGTGCTCTCATGCGTACTTCAATGTTGCTTGCCTTGAAGCGAGCATAAAAGGCATTTAGCTCGTTTTGTAGGCTCGCATCACTGGGCAGCTCGCGGCTGGGTTTCCTTTTGTAATCCGTAATAGTTTGCAAGCCCTGCCATATCCGACGAGCATCAGAGCCGGTGTAGTAGGATTCAGTCTTAGTCCTGTATTGTCACTTTGCCTGTTTGATGGTTCGTCTGATGGCGTAGCGGAATTTCTTATAAGCGTGGTGCGGATGTTGCTTGTAATCCATGGCTTCTGGTTGGGATATGTACGTACGGTCACTGTGGGGATGACGTTGTCGATGCACTTATTGATGAAGCCAGTGACTGATGTGGTGTACTCCTCAATGCTATCTGAAGAATCCCGGAACATGTTCCAGTCTGTGCTAGAGAAACAGTCCTGTAGTTTAGCATCTGCTTCATCTGACCACTTCCGTATTGAGCGAGTCACTGGTACTTCCTGCTTCAGTTTTTGCTGTAAGCAGGAATCAGGAGGATAGAATTATGGTCGGATTTGCCAAATGGAGGGCGAGGGAGAGCTTTGTATGCGTCTCTGTGTGTGGAGTAAAGGTGGTCCAGAGTTTATTTTCCTTCTGGTTGCTCATATGACATGCTGATAGAAATTAGGTAAAAACAGATTTAAGTTTGCCTGCATTAAAGTCCCCGGCCACTAGGAGAGCCGCTTTTGGATGAGCATTTTCTTGTTTGCTTATGGCCTTATACAGCTCTTTGAGTGCGGTCTTAGTGCCAGCATCGGTTTGTGGTGGTAAATAGACAGCTATAAAGAATAATATAGATGAGAACGCTCATCAGTGGTGGCTCCTGAAAAAATTCTCAGGGGGGGCAATTTTTCTGATGATTTAGGTGACCTACACACATTTTAAAAAAGATATGTCCAGCAACAACATGAAGACAGGGGCAGCATATAAGTCAATAATGATATACACATTACTTGCTTCAAAAAGGCCTCATGGTTGAATTGGAAATATGTGCACCTGAGCATAATTCACAACAAGCAAGCAGGAGCTTTTGATAGAGGCTACTGAAAACATTGATGCAAGTTATTGGTAATAAGAAATGTTTATAGACTTCCATATTCTGCCCTCTTGTATAGATTTGTGAAAATGAACAGTGATAGACATTTTGCCTGAAAACAGAATTTGAAAATAATTTCTAGAAAAGGTAAACACAGCTATCTGTATGGCTTTGTAAAAATGAACAACCATATTCTGGCCAATTGTATAGATTTGTAAATATGAACAACCATATTCTGGCCAATTGTATAGATTTGTAAATATGAACAACCATATTCTGGCCAATTGTATAGATTTGTAAAAATGAACATGAAAGATTTTTTTTTTTTTTTACTTTTTTTAAAATGAAAAATAATTATTTTAAACAACATAAACTGTGAACTGATTTGGGCGTGTGTGTGTTAAAGAGACAGACAGGAAGGGACAAAGAAAGAGAGAGGCTACATTACTTGTACTGAAACTGTTCTAGCTTGCTGCATGATCAAATTCAGCTGATGCGCATAGCAATGCACGTAGTGGGCATTCTTGAAATGCTCACGCACCTTTTGCTGCACACCAGCCTTCTCTCCC
This sequence comes from Coregonus sp. 'balchen', assembly GCA_902810595.1. Lineage (NCBI taxonomy): Eukaryota > Metazoa > Chordata > Actinopteri > Salmoniformes > Salmonidae > Coregonus > Coregonus sp. 'balchen'. Next base: position 2,756,562 of record LR778261.1, read on the forward strand.
CTCACACTGGCTCCATCGTAAGCTTGCGCAATGAGTTTGACTTTCTCGTCGTCGGCAAAAAGACCGTTCAGTCTCTCCAAAAGCACACTGGCGATTGAGACTGAGGTTGATTCCGAGATGGGAAGGAACTCAAAAAAGCGCTCCTGCACTTTGTGGTTGCTATCTATGTACCTCAGCACAAGCACCAGCTGTGTCTGTGTAGAAACGTCCGTGGTCTCGTCAGCTTGGATAGCTACGAAGTTCGCCGACTTCACCTCCTCCACAATATGTTCCCTCATGACCGCTAGCATACACTCCAGTAGCTCGTTTTGAATGGTCTTTGATGTGCCCTTGACAACTTTAGCATTTTTAAGATGGTCATCAAACACCTCATCTAATTGTGCCACAAAGTTGACAAGTCCAAGAAAAATACCAGGGTTGGTGGAGCCCTCAGTTTCATCTTTGCCTCGCAAAGCTAGCCATCTTGACAGTTGTACGTGAATTGATTGACGCTGCTACCCGCTCTTTTCTTAGTTATGTTCATGGTTACTTATGTTACGTATGACGAAAGCGCGTAAGTGCAAGCCCTCCCGGAACCCATAGAGATTGTATTGAAAGCTCTGATATTTGAAAAAAAAAAGATTTTACATGATAGTCTATGAGAGACTCCTGGGCGATTTTCAACCTGACTGAAATCGCCCCAAAAGGGGCGGGGCCATTTGAAGCACGACTTTAGCCTGATTGGACATTTAGTGGCAGATCAGACGTCTAGATTAGAACACTGATAACTACTGTTGCCTTGATATAATTGATTAGAAAAAAAATCCCTTCCTTTTCCCGTTTGGCAGTGCGTCGCCCCATATCGCCCTAATGAACACACCGCCCCTGACGCTCATAGATAGTGTGGTCTACAGCTTATCATAATGTACTCTACCTCAGGCGAGCAAAACCTCAAGACTTCTTTGACATTAGACTTACCAGCTGTTATTGACAAATAGACACACCCCCCCACCCCTCGTCTTACCAGACGTAGCTGTTCTGTCCTGCCGATGCACGGAAAACCCAGCCAGCTCTATATTATCCATGTCGTCATTCAGCCACGACTCGTGAAACATAAGATATTACAGTTTTTAATGTCCCGTTGCTATGATATTCTTGATCGTAGATCATCCATTTTGTTGGCCAATAGTACGGATGGTAGTGGGGGTTTAGTCCCTGGCCTATGAATTCTCAGAAGGCAGCCCGACCTGCGCCCCTTTTTCTCCATCTTTTCTTCATGCAAATGACAGGGATTTGGGCCTGGTCTCGAGAAAGCAGTACATCCTTCGCATCGGACTCGTTAAAGGAAAAATCTTCATCCAGTTCATGGTGAGTAATCGCTGTTCTGATGTCCAGAATCTCTTTTCGGTCATAAGAGACGGTAGCAGCAACATTATGTACAACATAAGTTACAAAATAAGTTACAAACAACATGAAAAAACAAACAAAATAGCACAGTTGGATAGAAGCCCGTAAAACGGCAGCTATCCACTCCGGCACCATTATCTCCTGTAGCCAGAGATAAGGATCATTATCTCCTGTAGCCAGAGATAAGTATCATTATCTCCTGTAGCCAGAGATAAGGATCATTATCTCCTGTAGCCAGAGATAAGGATCATTATCTCCTGTAGCCAGAGATAAGGATCATTATCTCCTGTAGCCAGAGATAAGGATGATGTGAAAGAGCTTAAGTTTTGCCAATTGGAATTTGTGGTCTGTATATTTTATCATTTCGTTTAGGATACCATCAACACCACAGGCTTTTTGGGTTGGATGGATTTTATTTTGTCCTGTAGTTCATTCAATGTAATTGTAGAATCCAGTGGGTTCTGCTAGTCTTTAATTGTTAATTCTAAGATCTCTCTCTTCTCTATTTATCAGCTGACACAGAGACATAATCAAAGGTTCAGGTTTACAAATTCCAGTATCTCTTTCTCTAAATCTCTCTCCCTTCTCTTTCTCCCTAAGGACCCACCTGACATAGAACACAGAGAGATACCAAGAGACACAGAAACAGAGCGAGACAGACACACAGAGGCAGAGAGACAGAGACGCAGAGAGACACAGAGAGACAGACACACAGAGACACTCAGACACACACACAGAGAGACAGAGACACACAGAGAGAAACAGAGAAACAGAGAGACACAGAGACACAGAGAGACACACAGAGACAGACACACAGAGGCACACAGAGACACACAGAGACACACAGAGAGACACAGAGAGACAGACACAGAGACACAGAGAGACAGACACAGAGAGTCAGAGAGACACACAGAGACACAGAGAGACTCAGAGAGACACAGAGACACACAGAGACACACAGAGACACACAGAGAGACAGACACAGAGACACTGAGAGACATACACAGAGACACACATAAACACACACAGAGAGACACAGAGACACACAGGTTTAGCTTCTTACTGGACGTTGACGTGGAAGTCTGTGGGTATGGAGGTGGGGTGCTGCAGGTGCCAGCTACAGTAGAAGCCTTTAGGGTAGGTGTTGGATCGACACATCACCGTGGGTTCCCTAGGGGAGGCTGGAGAGACAGGCACAAGACAAAACGGGATGGTGAGTTTCTCATACGTTCTTTATCAGGTGAGAAAATACAAAGAGAAAAAGAGAAGGAGAGGAGAAAAGAGAGAGAAGGGAGGGAAGAATAGAGAGAGAGGAGTAGAGGAGGAAGTGAAGACAGTGCAGAGAACTCTTTCAGGAGTGAGAGAAAGAACAGATGCAGATAGAAACTCTTGTATCATTACATCAGCACTAAGAACGACCGAGACAGCAGCGCACCAAACACCCACGCACATCCCACGCCCCCACACACAGCCACAGCACCACACCCACCCACCACCACCCCCACACACCCCATACCACTACCCGACCACCTTCAACCAACATCACCACCCCCCCACTCACCCCACCCCCCATCACCACCACATCACCACACATCACACACCACATCACCACAGCACCACATCACCACACACACACACCACACCCACATCACCACGCGCCCCACAGCCACATCACCACATCACCACAGCACACATCACCCAAGACATATCCACAAGCACCCCATCACACCAGCACACATCCCACGGCACACATCACCACCACCACATCACCACCACCATCACCACAGCATCACAGCACCCACATCACCCACAGCACCACCAAACCCAACAGCAGCACATCACCACAGCACACATCACCACAGCATCACACCCACATCACCACACACCACGCAAACCCACAGCAGACATCATCACACACACCACCACATCACCACATAAACCTTTAAAAAATTTTCTTTATTTATTTCTAATTTTACTACATCTACTGTATTAAGCTGCCTGCCCACTCCCCCCTCCACTCTACTCCACTCCCCCTCCACTCTCTTCCACTCCCCCTCCACTCCCCCTCCACTCTACTCTACTCCACTCCCCCTCCCCTTCCCCTCCACTCTACTCCACTCCCCCTCCACTCTACTCACTCCCCTCCCCCTCCACTCTACTCTCACTCCCCCCTCCACTCTCTTCCACTCCCCCTCCACTCCCCCTCCACTCTACTCTAATCCACTCCCCCCTCCCTCTACGTCTACTCCACTCCCCCTCCACTCGCTTCCCACTCCCCCCTCCACTCTCTTCCACCCCCCTCCCCTCTACTCTACTCCACTCCCCCTCCACTCACCACTCTCCTTCTACCTCTCCTCTCTCTCCTCCCTCCACTCTCCTCCACTCCACTCTCCTCCACTCTCACTTCCTCACTCTACTCCCCTCCCCCTCCACTCTCTTCCACTCCCCCCCTCCCCTCCCCCTCCACTCTACTCCACTCCGCCTCCCCCTCCACTCTACTCCATTCCCCCCCTCCACTCTCTTCCACTCCCCCTCCCACTCTCTTCCACTCCGCCCCTCCACTCTCTTCCACTCCCCCTCCACTCCCCCTCCACTCTCTTCACTCCCCCCACTCCCCCTTCCCACCCCCCCTCATCCCCCTCCACTCTCACCACTCCCCCCCCACTCTCCTCCACTCCACTCTCCTCCCTCCACTCCCCTCCCCCCTCTCCTCCACTCTACTTCCCCTCCCCCTCCACTCCTTCCACTCCCCCCCCCCCCCCCTCCACTCTACTCCCTCCCCCCCCTCTACTCCCCCTCCCCCCCTCCACTCTCTTTCCACCCCCCCCTCCACTCTTTTCCACCCCCCCTCCACTCCCCTCCACTCTACAACCACCACTCCCCCTCCACTCTCCTCCACTCCACTCTCCTCCACTCCACTCTCCTCCACTCTCCTCTCCTCCACTCTACTCCCATCTCAATCTCACCCAAATAACCAACATTCTGACAGATGTCAGTAGTTGGGGGGGATCTCAATCAATCAGATTGTAAACACAGATTACAACAGCAGATCACACCCCCCTTAAATTCCAACCATCTCAATCTCATTCAATGAACCAACACTCCAATTGAGGGCATCTCAAACTAATCAGCTTCTATAAACTCCATTGCCTGCTTGGCTACAGTCTAAGGACTCAGATAAGTCAGGACTTACTGGCATCAATCAATCTAACTTCACAAATTCCACAACACTTAAAGTTGAAGAACGTTGAAGAACATTGAATAACTTTATTGATTACTGGAAACGTTACGCTACAGACCGACCACATCAGAGGAAAAAGGGGAAGTGGAAAACAGTGTTGTGAATGAAAGGGAACGCTGTTCTTTCTTTCTAGTTCATTCTTCTGAGCAGCAGGTTCCATTCATTAGTAATATAGTGGCATATCAATAGTTCCATTAAGCTGTTTGATCAGAGCAGGAGAAGTGGGATGATGTCACTATTCACTCACTCCACAGAGGCTGTGTCCTTGTTAACATTGTCTTTGTACTAACATCACTCTATTCAGGTATAGTGTAGTGCAATATAAAGGGAATAGGGTGAAGTGTTTGTGGGGGAGGGGGTAGAAGTGTCTCAGTACTTTAAAGGGCCTTGTGGACTATACATGAAGCATGATTCTACATTCCTACCACTCCGTGTAACATTCCCACCACTCTGCGTGAGTGGTCCCTGTGCGGAGCAGCTTCCTGTCCTCAGGGAAACATTCCTCCACTAAGCTCCACAATGGGGGTCCTTCCTACAGCTCTGAACGAGGGCAGGAGAAGCCTCGCTCTGCCAATCAGGCACCATGACAATCCATCCATTCACCCATGAGCTCCACTGTATACTCTCCATAGGAAGTAAGCCTTGTCTGAGCCAGAACGGCCCACAGGGCAGAAGTCTATCTCCTGTTTCTGTAGTGAGGCAGCTTGATGTACAGTACACCCCCTGGACAGGACACTAGTCTATCTCCTGTTTCTGTAGTGAGACAGCTTGATGTACCAGTACAACCCCCTGGACAGGACACTAGTCCTATCTCCTGTTTCTGTAGTGAGACAGCTTGATGTACAGTCCACCCCCTGGACAGGACACTAGTCTATCTCCTGTTTTCTGTAGTGAGACAGCTTGATGTACCAGTACACCCCCCTGGACAGGACACTAGTCTATCTCCTGTCTCTGTAGTGAGACAGCTTGATGTACAGTACACCCCCTGGACAGGACACTAGTCTATCTCCTGTTTCTGTAGTGAGACAGCTTGATGTACCAGTACACCCCCTGGACAGGACACTAGTCTATCTCCTGTTTCTGTAGTGAGGCAGCTTGATGTACAGTACACCCCCTGGACAGGACACTAGTCTATCTCCTGTTTCTGTAGTGAGACAGCTTGATGTACCAGTACACCCCCTGGACAGGACACTAGTCTATCTCCTGTTTCTGTAGTGAGACAGCTTGATGTACCAGTACACCCCCTGGACAGGACACTAGTCTATCTCCTGTTTCTGTAGTGAGACAGCTTGATTTACAGTACACCCCTTGGACAGGACACTAGTCTATCTCCTGTTTCTGTAGTGAGACAGCTTGATGTACAGTACACCCCCTGGACAGGACACTAGTCTATCTCCTGTTTTCTGTAGTGAGACAGCTTGATGTACAGTACACCCCTTGGACAGGACACTAGTCCTATCTCCTGTTTCTGTAGTGAGACAGCTTGATGTACAGTACACCCCCCTGGACAAGACACTAGTCTATCTCCTGTTTCTGTAGTGAGACAGCTTGATGTACCAGTACACCCCCCTGGACAGGACACTAGTCTATCTCCTGTTTCTGTAGTGAGACAGCTTGATGTACCAGTACACCCCCTGGACAGGACACTAGTCTATCTCCTGTTTCTGTAGTGAGACAGCTTGATGTACAGTACACCCCTTGGACAGGACACTAGTCTATCTCCTGTTTCTGTAGTGAGACAGCTTGATGTACAGTACAACCCCCTGGACAGGACACTAGTCTATCTCCTGTTTCTGTAGTGAGACAGCTTGATGTACAGTACACCCCCTGGACAGGACACTAGTCTATCTCCTGTTTCTGTAGTGAGACAGCTTGATGTACAGTACACCCCCTGGACAAGACACTAGTCTATCTCCTGTTTCTGTAGTGAGACAGCTTGATGTACCAGTACACCCCCTGGACAGGACACTACTCTATCTCCTGTTTCTGTAGTGAGACAGCTTGATGTACCAGTACACCCCCCTGGGACAGGACACTAGTCTATCTCCTGTTTCTGTAGTGAGACAGCTTGATGTACAGTACACCCCTTGGACAGGACACTAGTCTCTCTCCTGTTTCTGTAGTGAGACAGCTTGTTGTACAGTACACCCCCTGGACAAGACACTAGTCTATCTCCTGTTTCTGTAGTGAGACAGCTTGTTGTACAGTACACCCCCTGGACAGGACACTAGTATATATACCCACTATTCCATCACTGTACACCTCCACAGACTGATCTGGTTTCATCTGTTAAACAGCCAGCAATATCAAGCCAATATGCTGCAGATGCTATGACTGTTTATTAGGGCATTGAACAGCAGGCCTTAAGTCTTCAGCTAGATGTGGACCAGTGGTCACCTCTGACCATGCTCAGAACGTTATTAAACGTTGTTACAACATGCATGTTGCAAGT
>LR778261.1:2766140-2796115 GCA_902810595.1 Coregonus sp. 'balchen'
TATGTAGCAACATTTTTACATTGGATAAAAGTAGAGACTCAGAGCTAGAAAATGGTATATCATACACTGCAGTTGAGGAACAATGATAAAGTAATCAGTGGTGGAAAAAAAACTCAAAGTAAAGGTACCTTAATAGAAAATGACTCAAGCAAAAGTGAAAGTCACCCAGTAAAATACTACTTGAGTAAAATTCTCAAAGTATTTGGTTTTACATATACTTAAGTATCAAAAGTAAATGGAATTGCTCAAATGTACTTAAGTATCACAAGTAAAAGTAAAAGTATAAATCATTTCAAATTCCTTATATTAAGCAAAACATATGGCACCATTATTACATCATTTACAAACAAAGCATGTGTGTTTAGTGAGTCCACCAGATCAGAGGCAGTAGAGATGACCAGGGATGTTCTCTTGATAAGTGTATGAATTTGACAATTTTCCTGTCAAAATGTAACGAGTACTTTTGGGTGTCAGGGAAAATGTATGGAGTAAAAAGTACAGTATTTTCTTTAGGCATGTAGTGAAGTAAAAGTAAAAGTTGTCAAAAATAGACATGGTAAAGTACAGTACAGATACCTCAAAAAACTACTTAGTAGTACTTTAAAGTATTTTTACTTAAGTACTTTACACCACTGAAAGTAATTCTGCTTTGAAAGTTGATAAACGTGTAACCCCACTTTTGAGAAAATGGTTCTTGAATGTTTTGGTACCTGCTGGAGAGCTCTGCTTTGTCTACACCCATTCAGCATCGTTCACACCCTCTTAAGCTTTAGCCCCACCCATCTCTTTAAGGGTTAACATGTAAGGCCATGTGCTAAACAAAGTGAGTAGTTTAGTAAATAACCAAAGATTTCAAGACTAAAAGTGGTAAAAGTAGCAGCCTACAATAAGGAACAACTCCAGGTAAAAATACCCTTTATCTAGTCCTTGGCCGATATCCTAATCTGACTGGTACAGGTCATGTTGTTCTTCACATTACCCTCTCTGGTAAACACACACTATATCAAATAACATCTAAGTGTATTTGTCACATGCACAGGATACAGAAGGTGGATGGTACAGTGAAATGGTTACTTGCATATTTGCATAGTAGCAATATCAAAAACAGAAAGTGTCCAGATACGAATATTTTATAAATAATTTATAATTATTAGATGATTCTTACCCAGACACATTTGTCTGATGGGTCATGTGAAATAAATGCTATAACCACCCATAGCAACATCTAGCTAAGTGGATTGCTCACTATTGTCTAGACATGTACACCTGTTCATGAAATACCATAGATGGCCGTAATCACCCTCAGACACACCTGGCTAACTTGATGGGTCATGTAACCATCTGGAGAAGTGGAGTCTTTTGTTTAGACATGTAGTTAGCTAGCTAAACAAGGAACCAGCATAATCCCAACTCATACTACTAACAATACAAACGGAATGTCATAGCTGTAGTATGAATCTGCAGGTAGCTAAATCTAGCTAGCTAACATTAGGCTATAACTAGCAATGCAAATGGGTTTTTCTGATTAGAATAATATTACTACAAAGATTATACTTTCCAGATCCAAGATGGCGTAGCAGTGAGGTCGTGTATTCTGTTGTGTCCTCGTGTAAATAGCCAGTTTTTTTAGTTTTTTTGTCTTTTTCGTACATATTTCTCAATCTCACTTTCATCCTTCAACTAAATATACTTTCCTGCAACCCGCCTCACCCAATGTGGAACGGATTCTATTATTTCTTATACTTTTTTATCTTGAACCTCCGGCTGAAACTAGCCAGCTAGCCAGCTAACTAGCTACTTGCTATTAGCCACCGTTAGCGGTCTTCACCATTGTCCATGGCCTGCACTACCTACCAGCCAGCCCTAGGCCTGCACTACCTACCAGCCAGCTCTAGGCCTGCACTACCTACCAGCCAGCTCTAGGCCTGCACTACCTACCAGCCAGCTCTAGGCCTGCACTACCTACCAGCCAGCTCTAGGCCTGCACTACCTACCAGCCAGCTCTAGGCCTGCACTACCTACCAGCCAGCTCTAGGCCTGCACTACCTACCAGCCAGCTCTAACCTGGACAATAATCGGCCAGTCTGCACAGTCTGCACAGCGCGCTAATGACCCAGAGCATATCGGATTTTCTGCCGGAATCACTGAATCACTGGACCTTAACACTGGATCATCGCAACTAACTAGCTGCAACTGAATGGATGTTGTTGTTGGCTAATCAACCCCTGTCCCGAAGCAAGCACCAGTTAGCCTTGAGCCAGGCCCATCTCCCAGCTATCTACCTCTCTGTCAACCGGACGGGACCTCCTGGTGTCGACAAGGAGCCCCGCCGATCCATCACGACTGGTCTGCTGACGTGATCGTCTGATGTGGTTCAACAAGCTTTCCGTTGCGACGACCACGAAGATCCATCTGCTAGCCCCGGCCCGCTAGCACACGCAATCAATAGCCGTGCCTCCTGCTCGCCTGTGCCGTAGCAGCCATCGAACTGATCCCGGACTCACTATTCCTTTACACAGTACCCCATCCTGTTTATCTGTTTAGCCTCAGCCCAAACTTTCGTCGCCATTACCAGTTGTTGTCTTACCTCTCTCGAATAACACCTGTGATTGCATTATGCCTCTCTCCCATGTCAATATAACTTGCCTATTGCTGTTTGGGTTAGTTGTTATTGTACTATTTCACTGTAGAGCCCCCAGTCCTGCTCAACCTGCCTCAGATACAGTAAGGGAAAAAAGTAAGGCTAACTGGAGCTAGCTTCGGAGAGTGGTGATTAGCCAACAACAACAACATCCATTTGGTTGCAGATAGCTAGTTGCGATGATCCGGTGTTAAGGTCCAGTGATTCAGTGATTCCGGCAGAAAATCCAATATGCTCTGGGTCGATAGCACGATGTGCAGACTGGCCGATAATTGTCCAGGCTAAAGCTGGCTGGTAGGTAGTGCAGGCCACGGACAGTGGTGAAGACCGCTAACGGTGGCTAATAGCAAGTAGCTAGTTAGCTGGCTAACTGGCTAGCTGGCTAGTTTCAGCCGTGGGTTCTTGATAAAAGGTATAAAGAAATAATATAATCTGTTCCACATTGGGTGAGGCGGGTTGCAGGAAAGTATATTTAGTTAAAGGATGGAAAGTGAGATAGAGAAAAATATACGAAAAAAAACAAAAAAACAAAAAAACAGGCAATTTACACGAGGACACAACAGAATACACGACCTCACTGCTACGCCATCTTGGAAGTTTTTAAATCAAATTAATCAAATGGCCACCCGTACTATTTTCATTGACATTTTAAACCTGCTTCCTATTTACAAACAAAAGCTCAGACAGGAAGTACCAGTGATGCGCTAAATACGGAAGTGGTCAGAGAGGGCAGAGGAGCAGGGAGATGGATGAGGACAGAGGAACAGGAAGATGGATGAGGACAGAAGAGGAGCAGGAAGATGGATGAGGACAGAGGAGCAGGAAGATGGATGAGGGCAGAAGAGGAGCAGGAAGATGGATGAGGACAGAGGAGCAGGGAGATGGATGAGGACAGAGGGGGGGCTGGAAGATGGATGAGGACAGAAGAGGAGCAGGAAGATGGATGAGGACAGAGATGAGGAGCAGGAAGCTAAATGCTTCGAGGAATAAGCCCTCCTGTAGCTCAGTTGGTAGAGCATGGCACTTGCAACACCAGGGTTGTGGGTTCGATTCCCACGGGGGGCCAGTATGAAAAATGTATGCACTCACTAACTGTAAGTCGCTCTGGATAAGAGCGTCTGCTAAATGACTATAAAAAAACCTCTGCCTTGAGTGAAAGTCCCTGTTTTTCCAGATGACTGTGTGATGTGGCTGATATGAGGTAACCTGCCTAAATGACTACCGCCCTGTAGCACTCAGATCTGTAATTATGAAGTCCTTTGAAAGGCTGGCGCACATCAACACCACTCCAATTCGCATACCGCCCCAACATATCCACAGATGACGCAATCTCAGTCGCACTCCACACTGCCCACACCCACCTGGACAAAAGGAACACCTATGTGAGAATGATGTTCATTGACTACAGCTCAGCGTTCAACACCATAGTGCCCACAAAGCTCATCACTAAGCTAAGGATCCTGGGACTATACACCTCCCTCTGCAACTGGATCCTGGACTTCCTGACGGGCCGCCCCCAGGTGGTAAGGGTAGGTAACAACACATCTGCCACGCTGATCCACAACACGGGGGCTTAGTCCCCTCCTGTACTCCAACACCATCATTAAGTTTGCTGACGACACAACAGTGGTAGGCCTGATCACCGACAACGATGAGACAGCCTATAGGGAGGAGGTCAGAGACCTGGCCGGGTGGTGACAGGAGCAAGACAAAGGAGATGATTGTGGACTACAGAAAAAGGAGGGTCGAACACATCGACGGGGCTGTAGTGGAGCAGGTCAAAAGTTTCTAGTTCCTTGGTGTCCACATCACCAACTAACTATTATGGCCCAAACACACCGAGACAGTCGTGAAGAGGGCACGACAACACATTTTCCCCCTCATGAGACTTAAAAGATTTGGCATGGGTCCTCAGATCCTCAAATAGTTATACAGCTGAACCATCGAGAGCATCCTGACTGGTTGCATCACCGCCTGGTATGGCAACTGCTCAGCATCCGACCTTAAGGCGCTACAGAGGGTAATACGTACGGCTCAGTACATCACTGGTGCCAAGTTTCCTGCCATCCAGGACCTATATACCAGGCGGCATCAGAGGAAGGCCCAAAGAATTGTCAAAGACTCCAGTCACCCAAGTCATAGACTGTTCTCTCTGCTACCGCACGGCAAGCGGTACCGGAGTGCCAAGTCTAGGTCCAAAGGCTCCTGAACAGCTTCTACCCCCAAGCCATAAGACTCCTGAACAGCTTCTAACCCCCAAGCCATAAGACTCCTGAACAGCTTCTACCCCCAAGCCATAAGACTCCTGATTAGCTTCTACCCCCCCCAAGCCATAAGACAACCTGATTCTTCTCTACCCCCCAACCATAAACTCCTGAACCAGCTCTAACCCCCCCAAGCCATAAGATGCCTGAACACTTCTACACCCCCCCCCAAGCCATAACTCCTGAACAGCTCTTTCAAACCCCCAAGCCATAAACCCCCTGAACAGTTCAAACCCCCCAAGCCATAAGACTCCTGAACAGCTTCTATCTAACCCCCAACCCCATAAGACTCCTGAACATCTTCTACCCCCAAGCCATAAGCCTGAACAATTAATAAAATGGCCACCCAGACTATTTACATTGTTTATTATCTATGTATAGTCTCTTTACTCCCTCTTTACCCCTTCCTAAATTACCTTCGCTAACCTCTATCCCCGCACATTGACTCGGTGCCGGTACCCCCTGTATATAGCCTCGGTATTGTTCTTTTATTTTGTTACTTTTTATTTATTTATTTTACTTTATTTTATTTATTTATTGTTTACATTGTAGAATAAATAGTGAATATATCAAAACTATGACATTTACACATATGGAATCATGTAATAACCAAAAAAGTGTTAAACAAATCAAAATAGATTTTATATTTGAAATTCCTCAAAGTAGCCACCCTTTGCCTTGATGACAGCGAGGCACAGATCTGGGGAAGGGTATCAAAACATTTTTGCAGCATTGAAGGTCCCCAAGAACACAAGAATGGGAGAAACTCCCCAAACACAGGTGTGCCAAGCTTGTAGCATCATACCCAAGATGACTCGAGGCTGTAATCGCTGCCAAAGGTGCTTCAACAAAGTACTGAGTAAAGGGTCTGAATACTGTTACATGTACATTTTATATATATACACACTACCGGTCAAAGGTTTTAGAACACCTACTAATTCAAGGGTTTTTCTTTATTTTTACTATTTTCTACATTGTAGAATAATAGTGAAGATATCAAAACTATGAAATAACACATATGGAATCATGTAGTAACCAAAAAAGTGTTAAACAAATCAAAATATTTTTTATATTTGAGTTGAGTTTATATTTCTTCAAATAGCCACCCTTTGCCTTGATAACAGCTTTGCACACTCTTAGCATTCTCTCAACCAGCTTCATGAGGTAGTCATCTGGAATGCATTTTAGTTAACAGGTGTGCCTTCTTAAAAGTTAATTTGTGGAATTTCTTTCTTTCTTAATGCGTTTGAGCCAATCAGTTGCGTTGTGAAAAGGTAGGGGGGGTATACAGAAGATAGCCCTATTTGGTAAAAGACCAAGTCCATATTATGGCAAGAATACCTTATTATTATTATTATTATCTATCCTGATGCCTAGTCACTTTACCCTGCCTTCATGTACATACACTCAATGAGTATTTGGTAGCATTGCCTTTAAATTGTTTAACTTGGGTCAAACGTTTCGGGTAGCCTTCCACAAGCTTCCCACAATAAGTTGGGTGAATTTTGGCCCATTCCTCCTGACAGAGCTGGTGTAACTGAGTCAGGTTTGTAGGCCTCCTTGCTCGCACACACTTTTTCAGTTCTGCCCACACATTTCCTATAGGATTGAGGTTAGGGCTTTGTGATGGCCACTCCAATACTTTGACTTTGTTGTCCTTAAGCCATTTTGCCACAACTGTATGCTTGGGGTCATTGTTCATTTGGAAGATCCATTTGCAACCAAGCTTTAACATCCTGACTGATGTCTTGAGATGTTGCTTCTATATATCCACATAATTTTCCTTCATTTTGTGAAGTGCACCAGTCCCTCCTGCAGCAAAGCACCCCCACAGCATGATGCTGCCACCCCCGTGCTTCACGGTTGGGATGGTGTTCTTTGGCTTGCAAACATTCTCCTTTTTCCTCCAAACATAACGATGGTCATTATGGCAAAGACAGTTATATTTTTGTTTCATCAGACCAGAGGACATTTCTCCAAAAAGTATGATCTTTGACCCCATGTGCAGTTGCAAACCGTAGTCTGGCTTTTGTATGGCGGTTTTGGAGCAGTGGCTTCTTCCTTGCTGAGCGGCCTTTCAGGTTACGTCGATATTGAACTCATTTTACTGTGGATATAGATACTTTTGTACCTGTTTTCTCCAACATCTTCACAAGGTCCTTTGCTGTTGTTCTGGGATTGATTTGCACTTTTCCACCAAAGTACATTCATCTCTAGGAGACAGAACGTGTCTCCTTCCTGAGCGGTATGACGGCTGCATACAATTGTTTGTACAGATGAACGTGGTACCTTCAGGCGTTTGGAAATTGCTCCCAAGGATGAACCAGACTTGTGGAGGACTACCATTTATTTTCTGAGGTCTTTGCTGATTTATTTTGATTTTCCCATGATGTCAAGCAAAGAGGCACTGAGTTTGAAGGTAGGCCTTGAAATACATCCACAGGTACACCTCCAATTGACTCAAATTATGTCAATTAGCCTATCAGAAGCTTCTAAAGCCATGACATCATTTTCTGGAATTTTCTAAGCTATTTAAAGGCACAGTCAACTTAGTGTATGTAAACTTCTGACCCACTGGAATTGTGATTTTGTGAATTTTAAGTGAAATAATCTGTCTGTAAACAATTGTTGGAAAAATTACTTGTGTCATGCACAAAGTAGATGTCCTAACCAACTTGCCAAAACTATAGTTTGTTAACAAGAAATTTGTGGAGTGCTTGAAAAATGTGTTTTAATGATTCCAACCTAAGTGTATGTAGCTCAATTGGTAGAGCATGGCGCTTGTAACGCCAGGGTAGTGGGTTCGATCCCCGGGACCACCCATACGTAAAAATGTATGCACACATGACTGTAAGTCGCTTTGGATAAAAGCGTCTGCTAAATGGCATATTATTATTAAACTTCCGACTTCAACTGTATCTACCTCAAATACCTTATTATTGTTATCTATCCTGATGCCTAGACACATTACCCTGCCCTCATGTACATATCTAGCAGTGGATGGTGAAGTGCCTCTGGAGTTACACAGAGAGAGAGACAGGGGGATAAATGGTGGTCATTGTGCAGAGAGACAGAGCGAGAGAGACAGGGGGATAAATGGTGGTCATTGTGCAGAGAGACAGAGAGAGAGACAGGGGGATAAATGGTGGTCAGGCCCATGGCATTTCTCAGTAATGCTAATCAACCTAATCTGCCGAGCTCTGAGGCTCTGTATCCCTGCCTGTCTGGCAGCTCCTCCCCCCCCCCCCCCCCCCCCCCCCCCTGCATTCCTCCACCCCCCAAACCTGTAGCCCCCCCCCCCCCCCCCCCCCCCCCCCCCCCCCCCGCCTTCCATACCCCCCTAGCCCCAGTGTCATCCAGTGGTAACCGTCACATTACATGCCTGTTTGTTTCCTTTGTCATGCAGCCTTCCCTGCTATTAGGACCCGGCCTGAGGGGAGGGAGGGGGGTGGGTGCGTGGGAGGAGGACGGGGGAGTGGGGGTGGGCAGGGGGTGGTTCTCGAGGGACAGTGGGTGTTGGCACGGGGGGTCGCTGCTGGATTATATTCGGTGAGTGGATTCACACAGGGTGTCCAGGTAGTCCTCTCATGGGACACCCTGAGCCTGCAGAGAATTTCTTTCCCAATCAATTTTTTTCTCACTGAGCTGGAATTCACACAGAGTTCCACATAGTAACAGTCCCATATAGTGACAGTCCCAGAGACCCAGAGAAGTAGACTAGCCCAAACCCTGATCACAGGAATTCACCCAGTCCCAGAGAAGAAGGTAGGGAGACAAGACAGCTACTCTATTGTTTGGGTTCTGTTGGCTGAAGTAAAGGGGGAAGTATTGCAGCAACAGCAAAGGACTGAGCAGTCACAATAAGCACGCTAGGAACAGAGGGTGTAAGGTCCTCAGACTCACTCTATCACCCAGTCAAGAACAACCATTGGTGTAAGATGTACTCCCAGTGTGAGGTTAGTCCTGAGTGTGATGAGGGTTGCAGTGTTCCCCTGGCAGACCTAGACATGGGCAGTGGGAGAAAGAGCTGTGTGATGAGGGTTGCAGTGTTCTCCTGGCAGACCTAGACATGGGCAGTGGGAGAAAGAGGTGTGTGATGAGGTAGACTAGGCACCTCTCCCTGAGGGAATCTAGCTAAAGGTGCAGCAAACGTCAAGCCTCCTTAAACCCTGCTGGGCCATGAGAGAGAGGAAGGAAGAAGAGGAAGAGGGATAAGCCCGAATAGAAAGAGAAAACAAGGAAGATATAAGAGGAGATAGTCTAGGTATGAGTAGTAATACTCCTGGCAGACACATACAGGAAGACTGGTAGAGGTGCAGTTCTCCGAGACCTAACATGGCTGGCAGACTGTTGATAGGTGCAGGTTCTCTGCGACCTACATGGCTGGAAAGAGCTGTGTATGAGGTCTGCTTTCTCTCTGTCAGCCTTACTGGCTGTAAGATCTTCTTGGGTTCGTGTTCTCCTGCAACTACTGGGCATGGGAATGCTTTGATCGTTCGTCGTTCTCCTCAACCTACTGGTCTGGGGTAACGCTTCTGATAGTGCTGCCCTCTCCCGGATCTACTAAAGTCCGCAACGTCACCTCTTAACCTACTGGCGCTCTGCGAGAGGTACAGAGTCTCATACTAATCTCTCTAGACACTCTATCATCTCTCATCTCGTCTCAGCTACATCCGATTACGCAATCTCACTCCCTGATCCCAGATAAGATATAAGATCTACCTATCTCTAATCGTCTCTGCTACTAATCTCTCATCTCTCTTGCTCTCTGCTCTTCTCTCTTCTCTCCTCTTCTCTCAGAGTAGACTGCTCTCCCTCTTACTTTCTTCTCATTTATTGTTCACTTTATCTTTTGACTTCTCTTGTTACTTGCTTTCTTTACTTTCTGTCCCTTGACTCTTATTCTTATCTTTTAATTTTTTTACTGGTAAATGTCCAAAATAAGCTTGTGGATAGTGTAAATGCCAACGAACAATTGAATTGAATTGAGAAAGAGAAGCATCTACTAAAGAGAGAGAGAGAGAAGAGAGAGAGAAGATGAGGAGTAAGAGAATTGATATAGATAAAGAAAGAAGAAGCGTAAGTAGAATCGTAGTAGCGTAGAGAAGATATAAGAAACTAAGACATACAGATAAAGACAGAGAGAATGAATAAGCTAAGTCGATCTAGAATACATAAGACTATACGAAATAATAGATATTACTGCTATATGATAATCTATATAGAAATAATAATGATCATCATCAATTTATACTACGAACAATCTCATTATCATTGCTTAATCGCAGACTATCTCCACTTTGATTCTCACTCCCTATTTCATTTTGAATCGCATACTCTTTTCATCTTAATACGCGTGACTTTTCAATTTCTCACCGCACGGTTCACTTTATGACATACCTTTCACTGTTTCATCGACATGACCTTTTATCATCTTGCACGTCCGACCATTTCATTTATGACGACTTCTATTATCCTTATACGTACTTGTTCAATGTTCTACGACGCTCATTTCATGTTGAATGCAGACGGATACATTTTGACTATAACATGTTGAATACGGTATTTACCCTTGTATTGTTGTCACTGTTTGTCCCGTTGAAGACAGACGATATTTACCTTTCAAGACAGACGAGTGCTTGCCTATGGACATGAGGGAACGGCACCTCTGTACCTTCGCTCTGTCAGCCTACACCCAAACGATGTGCATTGCGTTCATCCCTCGGCCTGCTGGCTCCCTTCCTCTGCGGAAAGCATAGTTTCCCGTCAGCAGCCAGTCAAACTGTTCGCTGCTCTGGCACCACCCAATTTGGAAAAGCTCCCTCACGTCGCCAGACAGCGGTCACTCACCACCTTCACTCAGACATTTGAAACCCCACCTCTTAAGGAATACCTGGGATAGAGATAAAGTAATCCTTCTACCCGACCCCCCCCCCACCCCCCCCCCCCCAAAAAAAAAATTGTAAAGTGGGTTATCCCACTGGCTATAGGGTGATGCACCAATTTGTGAGTCGCTCTGGTTAAGAGCGTCTTCTAAATACGTAAATGTGCCCTTGAGCAAGGCACTTAACCCTAATTGCTCCTGTACAAGTCGCTCTGGATAAGAGCGTCTGCTAAATGACTAAAATGTAATGTAAATGTATCAATGTTGAATGACAGACAGAGACACTATGTATCAATGTTGAATGACAGACAGAGACAATATGTGTCAATGTTGAATGACAGACAGAGACACTATGTATCAATGTTGAGTCACAGACAGAGACATTATGTATCAATGTTGAATGACAGACAGAGATACTATGTATCAATGTTGAGTCACAGACAGAGACACTATGTATCAATGTTGAATGACAGACAGAGACACTATGTATCAATGTTGAAGTGACAGACAGAGACACTATGTATCAATGTTGAATGACAGACAGAGACACTATGTATCAATGTTGAGTCACAGACAGAGACACTATGTATCAATGTTGAGTCACAGACAGAGACACTATGTATCAATGTTGAATGACAGACAGAGACACTATGTATCAATGTTGAATGACAGACAGAGATATTATGTATCTGGTCTAAGGCACTGCATCGCAGTGCTAACTGTGCTACTAGAGATCCTGGTTCGAATCCAGGCTCTGTCGGCAGCCTGGTCCGCGACGGGGAGAGACTCATGGGCGTCGCACAATTGCCCAGCGTCGTCCAGGGTATGGGAGGGAATGGCCGGCAGGGATGTAGAGCAGACAGAGACACTATGTATCAATGTTGAATGAAATACAGAGACACTAAAAGCATTGTATTTGGGTCAAATCATTCACTAAACCCTAAACCTCAACTACATCTTGTAATAAATAATGTGGAAATTGAGTAAATTGAGGAGACTAAACTGCTTGGAGTAACCCTGGATTGTGAAACTGTCATGGTCAAAACATATTGATACAACAGTAGCTAAGATGGGGAGAAGTCTGTCTATAATAAAGAGCTGCTCTGCATTCTTAACACACTTTCAACAAGGCAGGTCCTACAGGCCCTAGTTTTGTCGCACCTGGACTACTGTTCAGTCATGTGGTCAGGTGCCACAAAGAGGGGCTTGGGAAAATTGCAGTTGGCTCAGAACAGGGCAGCAAGGCTGGCCCTTAAAAGTACACGGAGAGCTAATTTTAATGACATGCATGTCAGTCTCTCCTGGCTCAGAGTGGAGGAGAGATTGACTTCATCACTGCTTGTTTTTGTAAGAGGTGTTGACAAGCTGAATGTACCGAGCTGTCTGTTTAAACTACTATCATACAGCTCGGAAACCTATGCATGCCCCCACAAGACATGCACCAGAGGTCTCTTCACATTCCCAAGAACAGACTATGGGAGGCGCACAGTACTACATAGGCCATGACTACATGGAACTCTATTCCACATCAAGGTAACTGATGCAAGCAGTAGAATCAGATTTTAAAAAACAGTTAAAAAATACACCTTTTGGAACAACGGGGGACTGTGAAGAGACACACACAAGGTATAGACAACATGCATACGCACACATTGTATAATTGTTGTATTGTGGTATTATACTTTTGTATTGTAGATAGGTAGTGTTGTAATAATGTTATATGATGTCCTGTTTTACATTTAGTTTTATATGTAATGTAAGTGCTTTAAAATGTTTGGACCCCAGAAGAGTAGCTGCTGCCTTGGCAGGAACTAATGGGATCCATAATAAACCCCAGGAAGAGTAGCTGCTGCCCTTTGGCAGGAACTATGGGGGTCCATAATAAACCCCAGGGAAAAGTAGCTGCTGCCTAAGGAAGGAACTAATGGGGATCCATAATAAACCCCAGGAAGAGTAGCTGCTGCCTTGGCAGAACTAATGGGATCCATAATAACCCCAGAAGAGTAGGTGCTGCCTTTGGCAGGAACTAATGGGATCCATAAATCAACCCAGAAAGTGTCTGCCTTGCGGAACTAATGGGGATCCTTCTAACCACAGGAAAGTAGCTTCTGCCTTGGCGGAACTATGGGGTTCCTAATAAACCCCGGAAGAGTAGCTGCTGCCTTGGCGGAACTAATGGGGTCCTTATAAACCCCAGAGGTACTGCTTGCTTGACAGGAACTAATGGGGATCCATATAACCCCAGGAAGAGTAGCTGCTGCCTTGACAGGAACTATGGGGATCCATAATAACCCCAGGAAGAGTCTGCTGCCTTGTCGACTAATGGGATCCTAATACACCCCATGGAGTAGCTGCTGCCTTGCAGGAACTATGGGGATCCTTATAACCCAGAGAGTATCTCTGCCGTTGGCAGGAACTAATGGGGATCTATCACAAATACAAATTACAATACATGTTGCTCTGTCTGTCTGCGTGCTACGTGGGTTTCTTGTTTTAAAGATTCTCTGTCTTTCGTGTTTTGTGTGCTTGTCTTTTTTCTCTTTCTGTGTTACTGTTTTTTTTATGTTGCTGCTTCTGTCTGCATGCTACGTGTTGTTTGTTCTATTTGCTCTGTCTGCATGCTACGTTTTCTTGTCCTATGTTTCTCTTTCGCATGCTACGTGTTGCTTGTTCTATGTTGCTTTCTAAGTTGGCCTGTCTGCCGTTGTGTTACGTTGTGCGTTGTCCTAGGTTCTCTGTCGGCTGGTGCTACTGTTGCCTTTCCTATATGTTACCTGTTGTTCGATTTTACTTTCTATGGTGCTCTGTCTGCGTGTAATGTGTTGCTTGGCCTATGTTCTCTGTCTGCGTGCTACGTGTTGCTTGTGACTATGTTGCTCTGTCTGTCTGGCGTGCTACGTGTTCTTGTTCCTATGTTGCTCTGTACCTGTCCTGCGGTGGTTAACGTGTTTGCTTGTCCGATGTTGCTCTGTCTGTCATGATATGTGTTGCTTGTCCTATGTATTCTCTGTCTGCGTGCTAACGTGTTTGCTTGTCCTATGGTTCTCTGTCTGGCCCCCCCCCGTGCTACGTGTTGCTTGTCCGATGTTGCTCTGTCCTGCGTGCTACGTGTTGCTTGTCCTATGTTTCTCTGTCTGCGTGCGTCGCTTGTCCTATGTTTCTCTGTCTGCGTGCTACGTGTTGCGTGTCCTATGTTCTCTGTCTGCGTGTTATTGTTGTCTTGTCCTATGTTGCCTGTCTGCGTCTATGTGTTGATTGTACTATTTCTCTTCCCGTCTGCGTGCGAAGTTGCTTGTTCTTGTTTCTCTGTCTGTCGCAAGCTAAAGTGTTGCTTTCATTTTCTCTGTCTGTCGTGTGTTACATGTTCTTTTTTTTCTATGTTTCTTCTGCTGTTGCGTGCTACTGTTGCTTGGGTTCTATGTTTCTCTTCTGTCTGTGTGTTACTGTTGCTTGTTCTATGTTTCCTTGCTGTCTCGGCTAACTGTTGCTTGTCCTATTTTTCCTGTCTGTTGCTACATGTTGCTTGTCCTATGTTTCTCTGCTGCGGCTACGTGTTGCTTTTCCTATGTTACTCGGTCTGCTGGCTACGTGTTGCTTGCCTATGTGCCTTGTCTCATGCAATTGTTTATTGTGCTGCTTCTCTGTGCGTGTTATGTTCTTTTAACCCAGTTGTCTGTCTGCGTGCTAAAGATGTGCTTGTCCTATTACTCTGTCTGCGTGCTATTTGCTGTCCTATGTTGCTCTGTCTTTGCGTGCTACTGTGTTGCTTGTCTATGTTGCACTGTCTGCGTGCATGTGTTATGTCCTATGTTTCTCTGTTCGTTGTTATGTTGCTTGTCCCATGTTGCTCTGTCTGCTGCTACGTGTTGCTTGTCCTATGTTACCTGTCTCTGCTACGTCGTTGTTTTTCTCTTTTGCTCTGTCCCGCATGCTACGTGTTGCTTGTCCTATGTTTTTTTCTCTTCGCATGCTAAAGTGTTGCTTGTCCTATGTTCTCTCTCTGTCTGCATGATTGTGTTGCTTGTCCTATGTTTCTCTGTCTGCGTGCATCGTTCTTGTCCTATGTTTCTCTGTCTGCGTGCTACGTGTTTGCTTGGTCCTATGTTTCTCTGTCTGTCTGCGTGATACGTGTTGCTTGTCCAATGTTCTCTGTCTGCGTGCTACGTGTTGCTTGTCCATTTTTCTCTGTCGCCGTGCTACGTGTTCTTGTCCTATGTTCTCCTGTCTGCGGTTGTGTTGCTTGTCCTATGTTTCTCTGTCTGCGTGCTATTGTTGCTTGTACTATGTTTGCTCTGTCTGTCTGTGGGCGTGCTTGTCCTATGTTTTTTCTCTGTCTGCGTGCTACGTGTTGCTTGTTCTATGTTTCTCGTCTGTCTGTGTGTTAATGTTGCTTGTTCTATTTCTCTGTCTGCGTGTTACGTGTTGCTTGTTCTATGTTTCTCTCTGTGTCTGTGTGTTAGATGTTGCTTGTTCTATGTTGCTCTGTCTGTCTGCGTGCTATTGTTGCTTGTCCTATTTTTTTCTGTCTGTGTGCTACATGTTGCTTGTCCTATGTTTCTCTGTCTGTCGTGCTACGTGTTGCTTGTCCTATGTTTCTCTCTGTCTGCGTGCTACGTGTTGCTTGTCTTGTTGCACTGTCTGCATGCTATGTTTTGCTTGTTCCTATGTTTCTCTGTCTGTGTGTGTTATGTTGCTTGTCCTATGTGTGCTGTCTGTCTGCGTGCTACTTTGCTGTCCTATGTTTCTCTGTCTGCGTGCTACGTGTTGCTTGTCCTATGTTCTCTGTCTGCCGTGCTACGTGTTGCTTGTCCTATGTTCTCTGTCTCATGCAATGTGTTTATTGTCTATGTTTCCTGTCTGCGTGTTTTTTTGTCCTATGTTGCTCTGTCTCGTGCTGTACGTGTTGCTTTTGTCCTATTTACCTGCTCGTGCTACGTCTTGCTGTCTATGTTGCTCTGTCGCATCTACGTGTTGCTTGTCCTATGTTTCTCTGTCTGCATGCTACGTGTTGCTTGTCCTATGTTTCTCTGTCTGTCTGCGTGCTACTGTGTTGCTTGTCCTATGTTTTCTCTCTGTCTGCATGCTACGTGTTTGCTTGTCCTATGTTTGCTCTGTCCTGCGTGCTACGTGTTGCTTGTCCTATGTTGCACTGTCTGCGTGCTACGTGTTGCTTGTCCTATTTTTGCCTGTCTGCGTGCTACGTGTTTGCTTGTCCTATGTTTGCTCTGTCTGCGTGCTACGTGTTGCTTGTCCTTGTTGCACTGTCTGCATCAATGTTTTATTGTCCTTTGTCCTCTGTCGGTGTATTGTTGCTTGTCCTATGTTGCTCTGTCTGCGTGCTACGTGTTGCTTGTCCTATGTTTTTCTGTCTGCGTGCTACGTGTTGCTTGTCCTATGTTGCTCTGTCTGCATGCTACGTGTTGCTTGTCCTATGTTTCTCTGTCTGCGTCCTATGTTGCTTTGCATGTTGCTCACTGCTCATTGTTTGTCTGTATTGTTTTTGTGATCGTTTTTAATAACCTGCCCAGTGACTAATGGCTGGCTAAAAACTACCACCGCTTTTCCTGAGACGTTGAGACACACCAAACACACACACACACACACACATACACACACACACACACACACACACACACACCACACACACATACAGACACAAGCTATGGCCACGTCTCTCTGAATGCAGCCTAGCTATGGCTCTGAGCTTCTGGCTGAAAAAATAAAATAATTATATTAATTCAGCGGCCCATAAATGGACTTCACAAGACAACCCCTCCCCCCTACACTGTCACTACTAACCCCTAACCCCCCAGCCTCCCAGATCCCCAGCCCCCACCCTTTGTTGCTGTAAATCCATTCATCTCCTTCAGGCTGACTCAGACCCCTAGATACCAAGGAGGGGCAGTTAGTTAGTTCGGGGCAAAGGGGCAGTTTCTGGAGGTGGACGTTCCATGCTATTGTTATATTAGATGTGTCTGACAGTTTACCAACAGCCTCAACATATGTTAGATTAATAAACTATGATACAAGATCCAAGTTATTTTAAGATGCCAACAATATCCCTTTAACATGTCATGACAGTTCAACATCATTTCAACTTGCCACACTGCGTTGATAGGTAGTCTTCTTCAGCTAGTAGCAGTGTGACATTATTCTATCAGTCAACCTTCATTTATATTGACAATCAAGAAGTACAGTGTACAAAACATTAAGAACACGTTCTCTTTCCATGACATAGACTGACCAGGTGAATCCAGGTGAAAGCTATGATCTCTTATTGATGTGACTTGTTTAATCCAGATGAAGGGGAAGAGACGGGTTAAAGGAGGATGTTTAATCCTTGAGACAGTTGAGACAAATTAACATTTTACTTTAATGTTGAAACTGACTTTTTCACTCACCTGTTTTCCGTTAAAAACAAAATGAAAAAAACAAAATTCCACTTCAATTTATAGAATAATGATCCTCCTACATATGTAGGACCGGAAGTTACCATGGCAATGAGGTTATATCTACTGCAACCATTTAAGACATAGAACGCAACTACAGTAACGTTTCAATAGCGACAACTGATAACTTTTCAGACAATTAAAAAAAAGGTACTGCATCAGGTCTGTACCTTTTCAGACAGTAGAATTCTGCTCTGGCGTAAAATGTTCTGTATGGTTTCGGTGACAACATAAAATGCTGCTGATTGGTCTGCTGCTGTGGTGTTTGTTATGGTATGGTAGCTAGATGTGTTTTATTTCTACTAAATGTCTTGGTAAGTCATGGTATTTAACAAACGTTAAAGTACTTTCTTTTTTAGGAGAGAGTGGTCTGTGTGCAGGCAAGCAGGCGGCGCACAGCAGCTCGAGAGAATTTGATTGACAGTTCTGGTTGCCTAGTGATGAAGCAGCATTCCTTGACAGTAAAATGTCAGTTCATATCACCAGAGAAGGTTTTATGTCATAGTGTAGGCCTACCCTAACAGACAGACAGACAGACAGACAGACAGACAGACAGACAGACAGACAGACAGACAGACAGACAGACAGACAGACAGACAGACAGACAGACAGACAGACAGACAGACAGACATGCTGTAGCCAAGGGGCCACATTCCATTATGTCTGAAAAGCGTAATAGATACAAGCTACCGGTAGCCTGCTGTTATTTCATATGAGCCAAAGCAGGCTACCCTGTGCTGGCAAGACTGGCCCGAAGACATTGGTGAATAGGCTAGGATATTCTACACACAACAGACCGAAGACAGAACACACACCGGCATCATTAGGGAAGAGAGAGAGCAGGCAGGACCCGTTAGTGAGGAGAGATGAGAGAGAGGAGGAGAGGAGAAATTGAGAGAAAAGGGTAAGGAGAGGAAGAGAGATAAGAGACCTAATCGAGGAATATATATAGAGTCCTGAGACTCGATCAGAGAGATAGGAACGAGGCAGGCTTCCTCATCTATCAAATAAACGATAGAGGCTAGCTCCCCCCCCATTTTTCAGCATTTTTTTAAAATATTATTTAAAGTTACATACACAGGATACTACCCTCCACAACATAACCTACAACCTGATTTTGGACAAAATTACCTGGATGATTCCTACTACCAGAGATCCAATCTATACAGCAAATAGTCTGCCAAACAACAGAAACCTGAAAACACCATCCAACCTGGACTGGTGAGTAATGTTTAGTCTGAAAAACACCTCCAACCCGGAACTGGTGAGTAATGTTTAGTCTGAAAACACCATCCAACCTGGAACTGGGTGAGTGGGTTTTTAGTCTGAAAACACCATCCAACCGGAACAGGGGAGTAACGTTAGGTCTGAAAAACACACCATCCAACCTGGAACAGGGTGAGTAACGTTTAGTCTGAAAACACCATCCAACCTGGAACTAACTGGGTGAGTAATGTTTAGTCTGAAGCTACTTTTACAACCAAGAAGAAAAATACACTACAATTATATATTTCACTTTATAAGGACTGAAGGCTATGTTAAGGCTACCAAGCTTGCTAGGACAGTATATCTGACAGCAACTTCAATTAGCACTGAGGTGTGAAGAGAGAGGTGTCGAAGCTCTTGAGCCCAACGATGGCAGGAGAGTTTCACCAGCCTACGTCAACCAAATGCAGATGGCCTTTGAAGCCCCCCTCCCGCTGCTCAGAGGTTATTAGCATACAGTACCCTCTGGATGTAAAAAATTATAATGCACAAAAAGAGTACAAAAATAACCTCCTTATGGAAAATCAAGAAAAACTTTTTGCTGACTATTATAAAAATGGTAACATAAGCAACTTAATCTTCCACACAGACCATCCCCTGGTATGGCACAGTGCTATATTAATACACTACCCCTCTGTGAAGAAGGGGGGTGTTAGCGATGGGTGGAAACTCAGCATACTAGACAATGAGGACTCTGAGTCTGCCAATATACGGTAAATCTCTACAAGTCTGGAACAATATTGGTACAGGGCAACCCCAAACAGTTCCAGCTGGGCTTTCACATAACCAAATAAATAGCTGAGCAGGAGATGCTCTCCCTTGAGAAAGATACTCCCACCCCTAGCGAGTCAGAACAGACCTCTTCATTATATAACCAAACAGACAAGCAACCCCAAGCGGAAAGTCAACTTCCCAGCACAGAGTACTACTCCCTCATTGAAATGAAGGATACATTCACCCAGCTGGAGGTAAGGCAGGTGGAGCTGGAACAGCAGGTGAACACACTCCAGTCAGCACAGACCCAGACAACAGTCCAGCACAACAACACCCCCCCAACCAGACCCGGAGAGCTGGAGATGGAGAGAGACATGTCTGCACTTTGGACTGTGGTGAGACAACATCAACAGGAGAAAGAGCAGGAGCAGGAGAAGAACAAAGCACTAGAAGAGAGGATCAGAGTGCTGGGAGGAGAATGTGAGAACGATGACGGGTGACATAGAACAACCCATTAGAGAGCTGGCCACCCCCGCAGAGAAGCCATGAGATCAGCCCAACCTCAGATCCTGACCAAAGTCTCGACAGGCCCGCAGCAGAAACAGTCCACCCCAGACCCTGCTGACCATAGCCTCGACATCACAGCCGGACAAACAAATGAATAACCCCAAGCCCTGGGATCCCACCCCCTCTGAGCAACCCCCCAGTCAGCCACCCTGATAGCCCTCCTGATGACCCCACCCCACACCCCTGAGACATACACAAGCCAAGATTGTGCTCCTTATGACTCAAACGGGGAAATACAATACAAGAAAATAAACTTTTCCCAAACACAGTGTCTAACAACTCTGGTGTCCAAACACCCAGCCCGCGCCCCTAGACCTTCTGTCTGAGGACCAACTAGGGTCACCCAGCTACATAATAATACACACAGGCACAAACGACCTGAGAACACAGCAGGAAAGGGTGGCCACATCACTCAAGGGAGTGATAGAAAAAGCTTCTTCTACTTTCCCCAACGTACAGGTGGTTATCTCCACCCTGCTACCACGAAAAGACTTCCACCCTGCTACCATACAGCAGGTAAACACAAGTATTTCCTGTGACTGTGCCTCAAAACCAAATTTCTACCTGGCCCACCACTCCACCCTGGACGTGAACAGCCTTTATGACCAGTCTACTTGAACAGAGCAATACTCAATCATTTGGCATCAAAGCCAAAGGAACTGAATAATATTAAGAAATACTATAGATGCAAGGAAAGTAGTGTCGAAACCTACCAAAAAACTATTAGGCAACAACAAATCCAATCCCTTTTAGACAACTTCCTGGACAAAATGTTTCACTGTAATAGTGAAGGTGTAAACTTGGCAGGAGAAAACCTAAACAGTACATTTGACCTCTCAGCTTCCCTATCAAATCTAAAAATGTCTACCAGAAAACCAAAGAAAATTAACACCAATGACAAATAGTTTGATGAAGAATGCAAAAACCTAAGAAAGAAATTGAGAAACCTATCCAACCAAAAACATAGAGACCCAGAAAACCTGAGCCTACTCCTTCACTACGGTGAATCACTAAAACAATACAAAAATACACTATGGAAAAAGAAGGAACAGCACGTCAGAAATCAGCTCAACGAAATTAAAGAATCCATAGAATCTAACCACTTCTGGGAAAATTGGAAAACACTAAACAAACAACACAAAGAGTTATCTATCCAAAATGGAGATGTATGGGTAAACCACTTCTCCAATCTTTTTGGCCCTTTCAAAAAGAACAAACAGCTAACACATAGACATCATCAAACACAAATCTTAGAATCAACTATTAAAGACTACCACTGGATTCTCCAATTACATTGAATGAACTACAGGACAAAATACAAACCCTCCAACCCAAAAAGGCCTGTGGTGTTGATGGTATCCTCCAATGAAAATGATAAAATATACAAACCACAATTCCAATTGGCTATACTTAAAACTCTTTAACCATCATCCTTAGCTCTGGCATCTTCCCCAATATTTGGAAACCAAGGACTGATCACCCAATCCACAAAGTGGAGACAAATTTGACCCCAGAAGTAACTACCGTGGTGATATGCGTCAACAGCAACCTTGGGAAAATCCTCTCTGCATTATCATTAACAGCAACTCGTACATTTCCTCAGTGAAAAACAATGTACTGAGCAAATGTCAAATGACATTTGAAATGTCTATCTTTTTGGGGGGACTTTTCTGGACTTTTGTTTCCTATCTAATTCACTTGCTTTGGCAAAAGTAAACATATGTTTCCCATGCCAATAAAAGCCCCTTAAATTGAATTGGAGGCAAGCAGGACAGTGTGAGGAGAGAGAGGCCGAGAGAGACGGAGAGAGGGAGAGAGCGCGCAAGGGGGGAGGGCAAGGGGGCTGCTTCTCCTTCTGCTAGCGCTCTCCGCTCTCTCGCTCTTCCTTCTTCTCCGCTCTTCTCCCCCCTCTCCCTCGTCCCCCTCTCCTCTTCCGCCTCTTTCTCTCTTTCCCTCCTTCCCCCTCTTCCTCTTTTGTCTCTCTTTTCCTCTCTATTTTTCTCTTTCTCCTCGGCCCCTCTTTCTTCCTCTTTTTTTTTCCTTCCCTTTCCCCCCTTCCTCTTTTCCACACATGGTTCCCCAAAAAATTAATAACTAAAAAAAAAAAAAAATTCCAAAAAAAAAGGGGGGAGGCCCCAAAATAAAAAAAAAAAAAACCCAAATTCCAATGGTTTTTAAAAATCTAAAACCAACCCAATTGGCTTTTCCCCAATATTTTAAAACCGGGCTGCAAACCCCAAAAAAGGGGAAACCCAATTTGCCCAAAAATTAAAGTGGGAATGCCCCAAGAACCCTAAAATCTTTTTTATACATAAACAAAAACCCTTAACCCGAAAACAATGTAAAAACATCAAATAGCATTGAAAGTAATTTGAATTTTTTTCACTATTCTGGACTAAAAATTTTAAATCCAAAAACTAAAACTCAGCAAAGCCCAAAGAGAAGAAGGGAGGTGGGGAGCCAAGAAAAAGAAACCGAAGAGAATTGAGGAGCTCCAAAGCGGACCAGAGGTACTGCCCCTAGAAGGGAGAAAAGAGAGAGGAAGAAGAGTGAAGAAAGACAGAAGCTCCCATAGAGGAGAGCCGGAGAACCCAGAAACAAGGGGGGAAAAGCTCTGAAGAGAAGGGTGGAGAGAGGGGAAGAGGGGGAGTGAATTGGAAAGGAAAGTTGGGGAAAAGGAATGGAGAGGGGCGACTGGAGGAGAGAGAAGAGGGAGAAGGAGAGAGAGAGGAGGGAGAGGAGAGCCGTCCCGCTGCCCCAAAGAGGAGGAAAGCAGCAACGAACCCAAAAGGAAAGGAGAGCCTTTCCGGGAAGGACTTCCCCCCTTTGCTGGGGGAGGAGGGGAAAAGGGGAGAGGCGCTTCTCTCCGCCCCGCCCCCTTTCTCCTTTCCCCTGTTTCCCCTCCCCTTTAAATTTCGCTTCTCTCCCTTTTCCTTCTCTGGCCCGTTTCTTTTGAAGGACTGGCAGTGGTTTTTTTGCACCTTGCAAATTCCAAGTATTCAATTGGCCTTCTTCTCAGTTTTCATTTTAATTACACAACTTCCCCAGGCCTTCATAGCCTGTCGGCTATAACACAGAAAATAATATGTTTTGTGATAACTGAACTGTAATTTTAATTAAGTGAAAAAAATTGTTTTCGGTTAGGGATTTTTCTTAACGTTAAGGATCCCAACACCTCTAATTGAGACGTATTGTGTATGTTTGACCTTCAGAAAATATTTAAGTCCCTTTGAACGGAGTATGGTATGAGTCAAGAACTGCAATACTGCTGGGTTTTTCAACACTCAACAGTTTCCCGTGTGTATTAAGAATGGTCCACCACCCAAAGGACATCCAGCCAACTGGACACAACTGTGGGAAGCATTGGAGTCAACATGGGCCAGCATCCATCCTAAGTTGAATGCACCAATTTGTAAGTCGCTCTGGATAAGAGCGTCTGCTAAATGACTTAAATGTAAAGGTAAATGAATACTTGAACGACACCTTATGGAGTCCATGCCGTGTGTGTGTGTGTGTGTGTGTGTGTGTTGTGTGTGGGGGGGGGGGGGGGGGTTAGGGACAGGTGTTAGGAAGGTGTTCCTAATGTTTGGTATACTCAGTGTATAGTCCAGATTGTGTGGAGACGGGAATGTAACTGTAAAGGCTGAAGCACAGCAACAGACAGGGACACTGAGGGCAAGCAGACAGTTAAAGGCTGAAGCACAGCAACAGACAGGGACACTGAGGGCAAGCAGACAGTAAAGGCTGAAGCACAGCAACAGACAGGGACACTGAGGGCAAGCAGACAGTAAAGGCTGAAGCACAGCAACAGACAGGGACACTGAGGGCAAGCCAGACAGTAAAGGCTGAAGCACAGCAACAGACAGGGACACTGAGGGCAAGCAGACAGTAAAGGCTGAAGCACAGCAACAGACAGGGACCATGAGGGCAAGCAGACAGTAAAGGCTGAAGCACAGCAACAGACAGGGACACTGAGGGCAAGCAGACAGTAAAGGCTGAAGCACAAGCAACAGACAGGGACACTGAGGGCAAGCAGACAGTAAAGGCTGAAGCACAGCAACGACAGGGACACCTGAGGGCAAGCAGACAGTAAAGGCTGAAGCACAGCAACAGACAGGGACACTGAGGGCAAGCAGACAGTAAAGGCTGAAGCACAGCAACAGACAGGGACACTGAGGGCAAGCAGACAGTAAAGGCTGAAGCACAGCAACCAGACAGGGACACTGAGGGGCAAGCAGACAGTAAAGGCTGAAGCACAGCAACAGACAGGGACACTGAGGGCACGCAGACAGTAAAGGCTGAAGCACAGCAACAGACAGGGACACTGAGGGCAAGCAGACAGTAAAGGCTGAAGCACAGCAACAGACAGGGACACTGAGGGCAAGCAGACAGTAAAGGCTGAAGCACAGCAACAGACAGGGACACGAGGGCAAGCAGACAGTAAAGGCTGAAGCACAAGCAACAGACAGGGACACTGAGGGCAAGCAGACAGTAAAGGCTGAAGCACAGCAACAGACAGGGACACTGAGGGCAAGCAGACCAGTAAAGGCTGAAGCCACAGCACACAGACAGGGACACTGAGGGCAAGCAGACAGTAAAGGCTGAAGCACAGCAAACAGACAGGGACACTGAGGGCAAGCAGACAGTAAAGGCTGAAGCACAGCAACCGACAGGGACACTGAGGGCAAGCAGACAGTAAAGGCTTGAAGCACAGCAACAGACAGGGACACTGAGGGCAAGCAGACAGTAAAGGCTGAAGCACAGCAACAGACAGGGACACTGAGGGCAAGCAGACAGTAAAGGCTGAAGCACAGCAACAGACAGGGACACTGAGGGCAAGCAGACAGTAAAGGCTGAAGCACAGCCAACGGACAGGGACACTGAGGGCAAGCAGACAGTAAAGGCTGAAGCACAGCAACAGACAGGGACACTGAGGGCAAGCAGACAGTAAAGGCTGAAGCACAGCAACAGACAGGGACACTGAGGGCACATCCCAAATGATACTCTATTCCCTATACCATAAGATACTTTTGTCCAGAGCCCATAGGGTGTGATTTGGGTCACATCCCGAGATGAATACATCAGACCCATCACAGCAAATAACTACAACCGCCTTCAACCATCAAATAAAATGAACATCTTGAGATGAATTGAATAAAAATCTATTGGAGCGTCAAGAGCCTTGTTGCCTCCGGCAGGGAACATCTTACAGCTGTCACTAGAGAGGGACAGAGACAGGGCAGTGAGAAGAGAGGAGGAGAGGAGGAGATGGAGAGGAGAGGAGAGGAGAGGAGAGGAGAGGAGAGGAGAGGAGAGGAGAGGAGAGGAGAGGAGAGGAGAGGAGAGGAGAGGAGAGGATAGGAGAGGAGAGGAGAGGAGAGGAGAGGAGAGGAGAGGAGAGGAGAGGAGAGGAGAGGAGAGAGGAGAGGAGAGGAGAGGAGAGGAGAGGAGAGGAGAGGAGAGGAGAGGAGAGGAGAGGAGAGGAGGAGCTCATCTACAGTATCTTTTTTTTATTTTTATGTCAAATCCATATCAATCCAAAGTATTTATATGTGGGAACACGTTCAATTGAACAACCATCTAATGAGTGAAAATGTAGTTCATCTGAAACATTCTTACGAGAGTTTAAAAACAACATGTATTTAGTTTTGCCCATATTAAATCAGCAAGTGATTCCTGCATAGCTATACAATCTGCCTGTAGTTTTTACAAAGCCATATCAACAGTCGGGGCAATAGCATACATAACAGTATTATCCGCATATAGATTAAGTATATACTGTATATATATTTATTTTTTTACCAATGGTGTTTATATAAATAGTGAAGAGAACAGGTTCCCTAAATCGACCCCTGTGGTACACCTTTATGTACTTCAAGAATATTCTGACAACCCCATCAATCACGATAGCCTGAGTTCTATCACTAAGATAGTCATGAAACCATGAACAGGCGTCAGAGCTCAGACCTATTGAGGATAACTTCTTTTAAAAAATTGCATGATCAACAGTATCAAAAGCTTTTGACAGGTCCACAAACAAAGAAGCACATTTCATTTTGTTGTCTAAAGCTTTGACAAGATCATTAACAACTAAAGTGGTTGCTGCAATAGTGTTATGCCCAGGCCTAAACCCTGAATGGTTTACATTGAAAATACATTTATCAGATAAAAAAGAACAAAGTTGTAGTGGAAGAGCTGATTTCCATACTTTTTGAATATTTCCTGATAGCAATGTTAAATAAAAAATGTGGGTTATTGAGAAAACAATGATGGGTGCTGCACACGAAAGCAGACCAGGATCCAATTGGTCGGCTCCTGGGGATTTCTTGTTGTCTATTGCTAGCAAAGCATCCAGGACTTATTTTTTTGTAAATAATCGAAAAGAAAAGCTTTAACTATCATTTCTCTGATCATTCAGCTTCCCTGTAAGGGTTGGTGTGAGGTGTGACCCTGGTGCGGTGCAGGATAGACAGTAGGCAGAGATGGTGAAACAAGGATCTTTACTGGTGGTCCAAAAGCCAGGATACAAAACAACAGACTATACATAAAAACAAATAAGGAGCACATTGGTCTCCAAAAAAAAGGCTGACAACAAACAATACGAAATACTAACTCTGACTGGAAAAACACAATGACACAGGGAGAATACTTCTCGAGTACCTGTACTACCGTCTCGTGATCCGACACTGATACGTACTGCTGGACATAAAGGAACTAGCAGAGAAAACTGAGCAAGGGAACACAGGGAAGTGAGGGCATAAATACACAGGTGACTCAGATAGACACAGGTGACACCAATAGGATGATGATTAGTCCCGACTGTGGGTGAGGAGGTGCCTATGGGTTGTCGGAGGATGACACCTAGTGGGTCGCTCCGGAACTGCGACCCACTCCTGTAACATTGCCCCCCGAGGAGGGGGAGCCAGGGGACAGGTGGCGACGGGCTTGAGGAGGGACACATGGAATGTGGGATACACCCACATGGTGGGGGGAAGTTGCAAGCGGTAGGTCACTGGACGCGTGCGCCCACTGAAGCAGTCACGAGCGCACAACCTTGGGTACGTACATCCTCCCCGATGGACCTCCGCCCGGATCGGGCTCCCGCTGTGACCTCCCCGATGGACCTCCGCCCGGATCGGGCTCCCGCTGTAGCGCTACTCTGACCAGCCTATCAATTCCCCACGAAACTGGGGCAGCCATCAGGGCGTTGGGGACAATGGGGTCGTCCCTCCTGGCCAGATTGATAGTGCAGTCATAAGGCCTGTGAGGAGGTAGGCCCTTGGCACGCCTCTTACTAAACACCTCCCCAGATCCCAATACTCCCGGGGAACGCCTGCCAGGTCTGTGCCGGTGACGGAGTCTGTAGCTGCCATCCTCCCGGTGGCAACCACCACTAGGGCAGTAGGACATTCGGAGTGCGGGACCTGGGGAAGAGGTGAGGAGTGGTAGGTGGTCTGGGATGGTGGTTTGGGCTGATGAGTGGTCGGTGGCGACCGGAACAGGACGGGGGCGGAGCCTCCCTCCAGGATGAGCTGCCCGTGGACCAGTCTATCCGGGGGTTGTGGGCGACCAGCCAGGGGTGCCCGAGAATGAGGGGACACTCCGGAGAGTCCACAATGAAAAACTGGGGTTTTGGTTCCGGTTCGCTAGCACCCCTCCCGATACTAGCGAGCCCTCCCGTTTTCCTGGCTTCTCCGGGCATGAGTCGCAGTGGTGACCGGCAACGTCCCTGGGGCAGACGCCTCTGCCTCTCCATCCTGGACAAGCGCGCCGCACCCAGCTGCAGAGCCTCCTCCTGAGGCGTCTCCTCCCTGAATCGGCGGAAAGCCTCCGGGCTGATAGGGAGAAGTGGAGGCACGCCTTGTGTCATGCCTCTCTTGT
Organism: Coregonus sp. 'balchen'; assembly: GCA_902810595.1. NCBI lineage: Eukaryota > Metazoa > Chordata > Actinopteri > Salmoniformes > Salmonidae > Coregonus > Coregonus sp. 'balchen'. Next base: position 2,793,807 of record LR778261.1, read on the forward strand.
ACGCCCTATCACAACGCTGATTGTCCATCCGCACCGAGAGGTCGACGAGGCCGTCCAGTCGCTCAGGCAGCTCCCCGAAGGAGGAGCTCGTCCTTCATCCCCTCCGATAGCCCCTGGAGTGTAAAGGACGACCAGGGCGGCCTCCTCCCCATCCTGCCTCTCGAGCCCGGGTCCGGAACTCCACGGAGTAGTCCGCCACCAAACGGTCACCCTGATGACAGGCCTCGTGACCCGACACCACCCGAGAGGTGTCAAACACCTTGCGTAGCTCCCAGGTGAATAGGTAGGAATCGTAGCATGCCGGAGTTTGTCTCTTCCCACTCCGCGGTATGCCAAGGAAAGGGCCCGAACCCGTACAAAGAGTGATAATGTAGGAACCACCCCGAGCCCTGCTTCCGTTCTGGAAGGAGGAGGGTTGTAGGCTGAATATCAGGGAACACTGGGTGAGGTTTCACCTGCAGCCCTCTGGAACGTTCCGCCTTACTCTCTCCGGAGGTGGTAGGCAGGGTTCCCCGCGATGTTGCAAAAGTCGAGACTGAGACGGCCGGCTGCCTGTAACACTTCCCCTATCACCATCCTCCACTAAATTGTGAATAGGCTTAGAAGCTATTTCAAATAAAATAAAATGGCCCAGTTCCGGGCCTAAGCCTGGTTCCTGGCATTGCCAAGATTTCTTTTTAGCAATGGACTTCGCAGTACTCCGGAGGTGTAGGCATTCGATCTACCTTTAACCATACATTTCTTAGGGAGATGATTATCACAAGTACTGGAGCATAGTCCAAAAGTAACTTACCTAACATCAGGTTCAGAGCCAAATATAATTAAGGCCTAAAATATTTAAAGTAAAAAAGGCCAGTTGGGACTAATGCTAAGTTCCTCATTTGACAACGAGGCTATGTTTTATTACTTCTTAATACAACATGGGCCAACGGTCACTAGTCTTGGGAAGACACCAGTGAACATATCTCTGGTTTTCTTAGGTAAGATTATCAAGTTGACTTGAAGATCTTGGGGTAGGCGTGTAGATAAGTCAACCAGCTAGGGTAGTTAAGATAATCAAGGTACAGCTATTGAAGGATCTTAAAGGCTGTGTAGTAGTATCTGAGGTTTCGGTTTTGACAGTAAGGCTTAGATGTGATCTTAGTCTGTACACAAACAACTCGGCAATGGGTCACTAATGTCTTGGGCGACGACGCCAGTAGAAACATATTTCTCTGGTGTATTCGTTAAGGTAAGATCAATCAGAGTTGACTTTGAAGGATCTTTAGGGGTTGGGCCGTGTAGGATTAGTCACCAGCTGGGTTGGGTCATGTGGGATTAGTCACCAGCTGGGTTTAGATCATTACACATGTCTGTTAGACTGTCTGAAGCCTGCATTTCCCTGTCATAATTGAAGTCACCCAGGATAATAACAGACTGGAATATGTCCCGGGATTAATTCGATAACATTGAGGAGTACACCACATCAGTCACCGACTTCATTAATAATTGCATTGACATTTACATTTTAGTAATTTAGCAGACGCTCTTATCCAGAGCAACTTACAGTTAGTGAGTGCATGCATAATTTTTTTATTTTTCATACCCCCGTGGGAATCGAACCCACATCCCCGGCGTTGCAAACGCCATGCTCTACCAACTGAGCTACATCCCTGCCGGCCATTCCCTCCCCTACCCTGGACGACGCTGGGCCAATTGTGCGCCGCTCCATGGGTCTCCCGGTCGCGGCCGGCTACGACAGAGCCTGGATTCGAAACCAGGATCTCAAGTGACACAGCTAGCACTGCAATGCAGTGCCTTAGACCACTGCGCCACTCGGGAGGATTGACGACGTCGTCCCCACACATTGACTCAGCCTGGGATGGAACTCCAGGCTGTAGTGATGCAACAACACTACGATGCAGGGCCTTAGACCGCTGTGCCACTTGGGTGGCTAGATATATATATATATATTTTTATATAGACAAGCTCAAAAATAAGTGGAAGATTGACAAATTCCCCAATGGATTACGATAATTGTCTGGCAAAAAAAAAGTAGAGGTGCAAAAACATAGTTTTGCAGCCCCTATTTTAATTTTATCCATGGCTCAGGAGGCCCAGTGGACACCAGGCTGTTTGGTAAATCTCAGTCACCAAGAGGAATAACTTTGCAGCTGTATCTGATTAATAAACAATGCCATGCTGGTGGGTGGTAACATTCAAATAAAACCCAGCCCTGAAACAAAACACAGGCTGAAAATGATGTGTATGTTGACTAAAAACATAAGGAAAAGTACACTGGCATTCACACGTAGATTGGTAAAGTATCA
>LR778261.1:2796215-2813715 GCA_902810595.1 Coregonus sp. 'balchen'
TAGAAAACCCAAAAATTTTTCCTGGAAAAACGAAAACATTTTTCATAATATTTTTCTGGAAGAAATTTTGTAAATTTTTTGGGAAACAAACACAGGTTCAAGGGGAAATTTTCGAAACAAACCAGTTTCAGAAAATTATTCAAAACAAACATTTTTCATATAATATGTTCTGGAAAAAACCTTTTTTATTTTATGTTTTGAAACAAACAGCAGAAATAGCGGACACAAAAAAACCCATAAAAACGAAAAAAAACCCAGTTTCAGTATGATATGTTCTGAAACAAACCCTTTTTTATAAAAGTTGGAAACAAACACCACGGGAAAAAATTTTTTTCGGAAAGAAACACAGTTTCGAACACCAACAACCCATTTGGATAATATTTTTCTGGAAAAAAACCACTTTTCAGTACATTATTCGGGAAACAAACCCCGTTTCAGAATAAATTTTTCGGGAAACAAAACAGTTTTTAAAAGAAATAATTGGGTTCGGTAAACAAAACCTTTTCAGTAAATATGTTCTGGAAACAAACACAGGTTTTCAGTATAAAATGTTCTGGAAACAAACACAGTTTTCAGTATAATATGTTCTGGAAACAAACACAGTGTTCAGTATAATATGTTCTGGAAACAATCACAAAATTGTATCATTGCTCATTATGTTCAGAATGTACAGATAGTATGTCTAATTGTGTATATTTATTTGATCATGTCCATATAGTGCTCTCATAACACTAAGAGTTACATAGCTATCTGTTAAGTTAACTCCAGATCTCAACCCCATAGAAAATATTTGGAGGGAGTTGAAAGTCCGTGTTGCCCAGCGACAGCCCCAAAACATTACTGCTCTAGAGGAGATCTGCATGGAGGAATGGGCCAAAATACCAGCAACAGTGTGTGAAAAACTTGTGAAGACTTACAGAAAACGTTTGACCTGTGTCATTGCCAACAAAAGTTTTGAGAAACTTTTGTTATTGACCAAATACTTATTTTCCACCATAATTTGCAAATAAATTCATAAAATATCCTACAGTGTAATTTTCTGGAATTTTTTTTCTCATTTTGTCTGTCATAGTTGACGTGTACCTATGATGAAAATTACAAGCCTCTCTCATCTTTTGAAGTGGGAGAACTTGCACAATTGGTGGCTGACTAAATACTTTTTTCCCCCACTCTAGCTATCTGTTAAGATATAAGAACCAGTAGAGAGAGTACCTTCTGTCATATGAGAGCAGTCAGTGTGTAACAGTGCTGAATGTCCCAAATGGCACCCTATTCCCTACATAGTGCACTATGGACCCTGGTCAAAGGTAGTGCGCGATATATAGTATAGGGAATAGTGTGACAGTGAGGTATGCTGAAATTCTTAACACTTCAGAGGTGACCTTAGCTCTGTCCCCTGGGACCTCTGGGTCTGGCCATGGAATGTTTACTGCAATCAGGGTCCTTTAAAGGGTGCTTGAAGTAACCCTCAGTCACACAGAGACTGACCATACTTAGACATTGATTCACTAGACTTAGACACTGGACAAAAAACGTATGTTAGCTCAGACGGACCTATTTTGACCCGTCAAACATTAACATGATTATATTTGCTTGTGTTGCATTTGAATAAACATATTTTGATTACAGTTAGCATTTATAGCACACAGAACAATAGCTATGTGTTTTTAATGAATTAAAGACATGCTTCGGTACTTTGGCGACTAAGAAAGTATTTTTATAAAGCTCCGTCTTTGGGCTGGATGTGTCAATGTGTAATACATACATGCATCATCTGTCTGACCTCAATTAGCCACCAAATCCCTAGTTTGAAAATGACTGTTTTCTTGAAGCTTTGCAGCACCATTTCCCCCACATGGGCACCTAGAAAATGTATTGTTCTAGCCAATGAGCTTCAGCCCCTCGCATTGAAGTGACAGCAAGCAAGAGGCCGGCCCAGCGTTATCCAATGAGGTTGCAGGGCAGGCCCAACCGCTCAGTGGACACAGCAGAGAGAGAGAGAGAGAGAGAGAGAGAGAGAGAGAGAGAGAGAGAGAGAGAGAGAGAGAGAGAGAGAGAGAGAGAGAGAGAGCAATGACGTGGTGCACAGATGTGAAATAGTACGCAATTTTCAAGGACCACTTTTGGCTCGTGAGTGCTACTTTGCAGAACTACTGGCTAAAAAGTATTAAAAAGTACTGGAGAATGTCTTTAATTTAATGAATGAGGCAATATGATACATACAGGATTACATTTTTTTGTCATTTAGCAGACGCTCTTATCCAGAGCGACTTACAGTTAGTGAGTGCATACATTTTCATACTGGCCCCCCGTGGGAAACGAACCCACAACCCTGGTGTTGCAAGCGCCATGCTCTACCAACTGAGCTACAGGGGACTAACCCTGTACATCTGCTAATGCTGTAATATCCCTGACCCTCTCCACATGGGGAATGGAAAAGTCTTGGACTAACTGATTCCTATTCCCACCCTTCTCCTCCCCTCCCTCCCTCCCTCCCTCCCCTCCCTCCCTCTCTTCCCGCCCTTCCCCTCCCCTGCCTTCCTTCCTCTCTCTCCTCCCCCTCCCTCCCTCCCTCCCTCCCTCCCTCCCTCCCTCCCTCCCTCCCTCTTTTCCCACCCATCTCCTCCCCTGCCTTCCTTCCTTCCTCTCTCTACTCCCTCCCTCTCTCTCCCTCCTTCCCTCTCTCCCTCCATCCCTCCCTCCCTCCCTCCTGTCACACACATCTCTCTCCACACTCTCTACACTCCCTCTCTCCTCCTCTCTCTCCCCCTCCTGCAGGCTGCAGGCTGTGCTAGCTGTCACGGTGCCGTGGAAGGAGATGCAGGATGCTGCTAGCTGCAGACCGGTGTGATGAGAGTGAGATGTGGATGTGATGCTGCAAATTCTCATCGACGGGGCTGTAGTGGAACAGGTTGAGAACTCGAAGTTCCTTGGTGTCCACATCACCAACAAACTATCATGGTCCAAACACACCAAGAGAGTCGTGAAGAGGGCATGACAAAGCCTATTCCCCATCAGGAGACTGAAAAGATTTGGCATGGGTCCTCAGATCCTCTAAAAGTTCTACAGCTGCACCATCGAGAGCATCCTGACTGGTTGCATCACCGCCTGGCATGGCAACTGCTCGGCCTCCGACCGCAAGTCACTACAGAGGGTAGTGCGTACGGCCCAGTACATCACTGGGGCCAAGCTTCCTGCCATCCAGGACCTCTATACCAGGCGGTGTCAGAGGAAGGCCCTAAAAAATGCATTGTTGGTTAAGGGCTTGTAAGTAAGCATTTCACTCTAAGGTCTACACATGTTGTATTCGGCGCATGTGGCAAATAAACTTGGATTGGATTTGAGACCCTTGTGATGAGACTGAGACGTGGATGTGATGCTTCAGATGCTGTGTGATGAGACTGAGACGTGGCCAGGGACTTTAATGCAGGAAACTTAAATCCGTTCTACCTAATTTCTACCAGCATGTTAAATGTGCAACCAGAGGAAAAAAACTCTAGACCACCTTTACTCCACACACAGAGACACATACAAAGCTCTCCCTCGCCCTCCATTTGGCAAATCTGACCATAACTCTATCCTCCTGATTCCTGCTTATAAGCAAAAACTAAAGCAGGAAGCACCAGTGACTCGGTTAATAAAAATGTGGTCAGATGACGCAGATGCTAAGCTACAGGACTGTTTTGCTAGTACAGACTGGAATATGTTCCTGGGATTCTTCCGATGGCATTGACGAGTACGCCACATCAGTCATTGGCTTCATCAATGTGCATTGATGACGTCGTCTCCAAAGTGACCGTATGTACATACCCCAACCAGAAGCTATGGATTACAGGCAACATCCGCACTGAGCTAAAGGCTAGAGCTCCTGCTTTCAAGGAGCGGGACTCTAACCCGGATGCTTATAAGAAATCCCGCTATGCCCTCCGACAAACCATCAAACAGGCAAAGAGTCAATACAGGACTAAGATTGAATCGTACTACACCGGCTCTGACGTTCGTCGGATGTGGCAGGGCTTGAAAACTATTACAGACTACAAAGGGAAGCACAGCCGCGAGCTGCCCAGTGACACAAGCCTACCAGATGAGCTAAATCACTTCTATGCTCGCTTTGAGGCAAGCAACACTGAAGCATGCATGAGAGCACCAGCTGTTCCAGATGACTATGTGATCACGCTCTCCGTAGCCGATGTGAGTAAGACTTTTAAGCAGGTCAACATTCACAAAGCCGCAGGGACAGACGGATTACCAGGATGTGTACTCCGAGCATGTGCTGACCAACTGGCAAGTGTCTTCACTGACATTTTCAACATGTCCCTGACTGAGTCTGTAACCAACATGTTTCAAGCAGAGCACCATTGTCCCTGTGCCCAAGGACACCAAGATAACCTGCCTAAATGACTACCGACCCGTAGCACTCACGTCTGTATCCATGAAGTGCTTTGAAAGGCTGGTCATGGCTCACATCAACACCATTATCCCAGAAACCCTAGACCCACTCCAATTTGCATACCGCCCCAACAGATCCACAGAGGATGCAATCTCTATTGCACTCCACACTGCCCTTTCCCACCTGGAAAGAGGAACACATACGTGAGAATGCTATTCATTGACTACAGCTCAGCATTCAACACCATAGTGCCCTCAAAGCTCATCACTAAGCTAAGGATCCTGGGACTAAACACCTCCCTCTGCAACTGGATCCTGGACTTCCTGACGGGCTGCCCCCAGGTGGTAAGGGTAGGTAACAACACATCTGCCACGCTGATCCTCAACACAGGGGCCCCTCAGGGGTGCGTGCTCAGTCCCCTCCTGTACTCCCTGTTCACCCATGACTGCATGGCCAGGCACGACTCCAACACCTTCATTAAGATGCCGACGACATAACAGTGGTAGGCCTGATCACCGACAACGATGAGACAGCCTATAGGGAGGAGGTCAGAGACCTGGCCGTGTGGTGCCAGGATAACAACCTCTCCCTCAACGTGTTCAAGACAAAGGAGATGATTGTGGACTACAGGAAAAAAAAAGAGGACTGAGCACGCCCCCATTCTCACCGACAGGGCTGTAGTGGATCAGGTTGACAGAGTCAAGTTCCTTGGTGTCCACATCACCAACAAACAATCATGGTCCAAACACACCAAAACAGTCGTGAAGAGGGCACGACAAAGCCTATTCCCCCTCAGGAGACTGACAACATTTGGCATGGGTCCTCAGATCCTCAAAAAGTTCTACAGCTGCACCATCGAGAGCATCCTGACTGGTTGTATCACCGCCTGGTGTGGCAACTGCTCGGCCTCTGACCGCAAGGCACTGCAGAGGGTAGTGCTTACGGCCCATTACATCACTGGGGTCAAGCTTCCTGCCATCCAGGACCTCTATACCAGGCGGTGTCAGAGGAAGGCCCTAAACATTGTCAAAGACTCCAGCCACCCTAGTTATAGACTGTTCTCTCTGCTACCGCACGGCAAGCTGTACCGGAGCGCCAAATCTAGGTCCAAAAGGCTTCTCAACAGCTTCTATCCCCAAGCCATAAGACTCCTGTGCAGCTAATCATTGGTACCCGGACAATTTGCACTGCCCCCCCACCCCGTCCCCCTTTTTTTACTCTGCTGCTACTCTGTTTATTATTTATGCATAGTCACTTTAACTCTACCCACATGTACATATTACCTTAATTACCTCGACTAGCCGGTGCCCCCGCACATTGACTCTGCACCGGTACCCCCCTGTACATAGCCTCCCTACTGTTATTTTATTTGACTGCTGCTCTTTAGTTATTTGCTTTATTTTTTTTTGCTTAACACTTTTTTTTATTTGTTTTACTTTACATTGTTGGTTAAGGGCTTGTAAGTAAGCATTTCACTGTAATGTCTACACCTGTTGTCTTCGGTGCATGTGGCAAATACAATTTGATTTGATTTGATTTGATGCTTCAGAAGCTGTGTGATGAGACTGAGACATGGAAGTGATGCTGCAGATGCTGTGTGATGAGACTGAGACATGGAAGTGATGCTGCAGACGCTGTGTGATGAGACTGATACGTGGATGTGATGCTGCAGACGCTGTGTGATGAGACTGAGACGTGTTTTCACTCGCCGGGAGGAGGACAGGAAGAGGACAGGAAGAGGACAGGAAGAGGACAGGAAGAGGACAGGAAGAGGACAGGAAGAGGACAGGAAGAGGTGAAGAAACCACATCAGAGTAGAGGAGGAGTGGGAGGACAGGAGGAGGAGCAAAAGAGCGAGAGGAGAGAGAGAGAGAGAGAGAGCAGGGGGAGGAGAGAAGCAGGAAGAGAAGGGTGAGAGGAGAGAGAGAGAGAGAGAGAGCATGGGGAGGAGAGAAGCAGGAAGAGAAGGGTGAGAGGAGAGAGAGAGAGAGAGAGCAGGGGGAGGAGAGAAGCAGGAAGAGAAGGGTGAGAGGAGAGAGAGCCATGATAGGCACACCTCTGCAGAGGAAAGCCCCAGCATCATCAAAGTGAGTAGCATTACCTTCAATTTCCCTCCCTCCCTCCCTCCCTCCCTCCCTCCCTCCCTCCCTCCCCCTCCCTCCCTCCCCTCCCTCTGCTTCCCTCTATTCCTCCCTCTCTCCATCCTCCTCCGTCCATCCTCCTCTTCCCTCCATCTTCCTCTTCCTCTTCCTTCCCCCATCCCTCCCTCTCTTCCTCCTCTGTCCTCCTCCTCCGTCGGACATCATCCCAGGGTTGCTGTGGCAACAGGAGCTCTGGATGGGCATGATAGTAACACAGTTGGTCATGGCTTCATGCAGGGAGGAGAGACGCTGCTCAATGTGTCATAATTCTCTCTCTCCTTTCCTCTCTCCCTCACTCCATCTCTCTCTCCCTCTATCTGTCTCCTCCCTTCCCTCCCTCTCTCTCTCTACCTCTTTGTTTATGGATGGTTCATCATGTATATTATTCATAGGGTTGGGTCAGTCACATTGTCATTGAGCACACTATCTTTGTCTTGGGGCTTCTCCTCTCTCTCTCTCTCTCTCTCTCTCTCTCTCTCTCTCTCTCTCTCTCTCTCTCTCTCCTCTCTCTCTCTCTCTCTCTCTCTCTCTCTCTCTCTCTCTCTCTCTCCCCCCATTCTCCATGGCTCAATGCCTCTCTCAGAGTAGCTCAGGGCTGACTGGACTAACAGTTCTTTGAGGGACACACAACCGTTTTTACTCAGCTGTGTTCTTATCCAGAGCGGCTTACAGTTAGTACAGTCATCTTAAGATAGCTAGGTGAGACAACCACATATCACAGTCATAGATAGTACATTTTCCTCAATAAAGTAGCTCAGCAAAGTCATTGCTAGATTTTTTTTCCCCCAATGATTTAAAAAGGTGTGAGTGTTAGTTGACGTCAGAGGGGTCAAGTGTTGGTTTCTTGAGGAGGGGAGCAACTCTGGCCATCTTGAATTCACAAGGGGACGCAGCCAGTGGTCAGGGATGAGTTGATGAGGGAAGTAAGGAATGGGAGAAGGGAGGAGGGGATGGGGTCGAGCGGGCAGACCTTACTATTCGCAGGATTTCATCTGCGAATAGAGAGAGGGGAGAAAGAGGTCAAGGGTCGTTCTGTGTAAGTATGACCAGTGGACTCAGTAGGCTGAGTAAATGAGGAGTGGATGTATTTTTCAAAGTGGTCATCCGCATAGAGTGAGGAGGGAGGAGGAAGGGGGAGGAGCTGGAGGATTAAGGAGGGAGGAGAAGGTGGAAAATAGTTTCCTAGAGAAGAGAAGGTAGAGAGGAGGGAATGAAAGGATGATAGGTCCTCAGGAAGTTTAGTTTTCCTCCATTTTCACTGTTGTTCTGTAAGCTCGCAATGAGTCACTCAGCCACGGAGCAGGAGGGGAGGGCTGAGCCGACTGGGAGGAAAGGGGACAGTGAGAGTCATAGGATGAGGAAAGGGAGGAGAGTAGGGTCAAAGACGCAGAATCAGGAGACAGGAGGGAGAAGGATTTAGCAGAAGTGAGAGATGATAGGATAGAAGAGGAGAGAGTAGTGAGAGAGAGAGAGAGAGAGAGAGAGAGAGAGAGAGACAGAGACAGAGACAGAGACAGAGACAGAGACAGAGACAGAGACAGAGACAGAGACAGAGACAGAGACAGAGAGAGAGGGAGAGAGGGAGAGAGAGAGAGAGAGAGAGAGAGAGAGAGAGAGAGAGAGAGAGAGAGAGAGGGAGGGGGGGGGGGGGAGATTGGTCTGAGTGAGTATGGTTGGAGGAAAAGGAAACAATGTTGTGATCAGAGACCTGGAGGGGGGTTGCAGTGAGATTAGTAGAACAGCCTCTAAAGATGAGGTCAAGCATATTGCCTCTCTTGTGAGTGGGAGGGAACTGGGAAAGGGTGAGGTCAAAAGAGGAAAGGAGGGAAAGAAGGAGGTGGAAATAAATATGTTGAAGTCAGGCGTCGGGAGGTTGAAGTCGCACATGCGATGAGTGGTGAGCCATCGTCAGGAAATTAGCTTATCAAGGTGTCAAATTCATTGAGCACTTGGTGGGCGATAAATGACAACAATGACAACAATGCTAAGCTTGAGTGGACAAGTGACAGTGACAGCATGGAATTCAAATGAGGAGATGGACAGGTGAGAGAAGTGGAGAAAACTCCACTCCACTCCACCACCGCAATGACCAGCCACCACCGCAATGACCAGCCACCACCGCAATGACCAGCCACCACCGCTATGACCAGCCACTACCGTGATGACCAGCCACTACCGTGATGACCAGCCACCACCGCTATGACCAGCCACTACCGCAATGACCAGCCACTACCGCTATGACCAGCCACTACCGTGACGACCAGCCACTACCGTGATGACCAGCCACTACTGTGATGACCAGCCACCACCGTGACGACCAGCCACTACCATGATGACCAGCCACCACCGCTATGACCAGCCACTACCGTGATGACCAGCCACTACCGTGATGACCAGCCACTACCGTGATGACCAGCACCACCGCGATGACCAGCCACTACTGCTATGACCAGCCACTACCGTGATGACCAGCCACCACCGCTATGACCAGCCACTACCGTGATGACCAGCCACTACCGTGATGACCAGCCACTACCGTGATGACCAGCCACTACCGTGATGACCAGCCACTACCGCTATGACCAGCCACTACCGCTATGACCAGCCAGTACCGTGATGACCAGCACCACAGCGATGACCAGCCACTACCATGATGACCAGCCACCACCGTGATGACCAGCCACCACCGTGATGATCAGTCACTACCGTGATGACCAGCCACCACCGCTATGACCAGCCACCACGTGATGACCAGCCACCACCGCTATGACCAGCCACTACCGTCATGACCAGCCACTACCGTGATGACCAGCACCACCGCGATGACCAGCCACTACCGTGATGACCAGCCACTACCGCTATGACCAGCCACTACCGCTATGACCAGCCACCACCGTGATGACCAGCCACCACCGCTATGACCAGCCACCACCGTGACGACCAGCCACCACCGTGATGACCAGCCACTACCGCTATGACCAGCCACTACCGCTATGACCAGCCACTACCGTGATGACCAGCAACTACCATGATGACCAGCCACTACCGTGATGACCAGCCACCACCTCTATTTCCAGCCACTACCGTGATGACCAGCAACTACCATGATGACCAGCCACCACCGCTATGACCAGCCACCACCGCTATGACCAGCCACCACCGCAATGACCAGCCACTACCGTGATGACCAGCCACCACCGTGATGACCAGCACCACCGCGATGACCAGCCACTACTGCTATGACCAGCCACTACCGTGATGACCACCCACCACCGCTATGACCAGCCACTACCGTGATGACCAGCCACTACCGTGATGACCAGCCACTACCGTGATGACCAGCACCACAGCGATGACCAGCCACTACCATGATGACCAGCCACCACCGTGATGATCAGTCACTACCGTGATGACCAGCCACCACCGCTATGACCAGCCACCACGTGATGACCAGCCACCACCGTGATGATCAGCCACTACCGTGATGACCAGCCACCACTGTGACGACCAGCCACCACCGTGATGACCAACCACTACCGTGATGACCAGCCACCACCTTGATGACCAGCCACCACCGTGACGACCAACCACTACCGTGATGACCAACCACTACCGTGATGACCAACCACTACCGTGATGACCAGCCACCACCGCTATTTCCAGCCACTACCGTGATGACCAGCAACTACCATGATGACCAGCCACCACCGTGATGACCAGCCACTACCGTGATGACCAGCCACTACCGTGATGACCAGCCACCACCGCTATGACCAGCCACCACCGTGATGACCAGCCACCACCGTGATGACCAGCCACTACCGTGATGACCAGCCACTACCGTGATGACCAGCCACTACCGCTATGACCAGCCACTACCGTGATGACCAGCCACCACCTTGATGACCAGCCACCACTGCTATGACCAGCCACCACCGTGACGACCAGCCACCACCGTGACGACCAGCCACTACCGTGATGACCAGCCACCACCGTGATGACCAGTCACTACCGTGATGACCAGCCACCACCGTGACGACCAGCCACTACCGTGATGACCAGCCACTACCGTGATGACCAGCCACCACCGTGATGACCAGCCACTACCGTGATGACCAGCCACTACCGTGATGACCAGCCACTACCGTGATGACCAGTCACTACCGCTATGACCAGCCACTACCGTGATGACCAGCCACCACCGTGACGACCAGCCACTACCGTGATGACCAGCCACTACCGCTATGACCAGCCACCACCGCGATGACCAGCCACTACCGTGACGACCAGATGCTCTCGGACTATGAGAGAACACATACAGTGAGCTCCAAAGGTATTGTGACAGTGACACATTTTGGATTTGAAATTATACAATGACTATGATGTTAAAGTGCCTGGACTGTCAGCTTTAATTTGAAGCTTTTTTTCATCCATATCGTGTAAACTGTTTAGAAGTTACAGCACTTTTTGTACATAGTCTCCCCATTTTAGGGGACCAAAAGTACTGGGACACATTCACTTATATGTGTATTAAAGTAGTAAAAAGTGAAGTATTTGGTCCCATATTCACAGCACACATTGACTACATCAAGCTTGTGACTCTACAAATTTGTTGGGATGCATTTGTTGTTTGTTTTGGTCATGTTTCAGATTATTATGAGCCCAATAGAAATTAATGGTAAATAATATATTGTGTCATTTGGGAGTCACTTTTATTGTAAATAAGAATAGAATTGTATCATTTCAAATCCAAAGTGCTGGATTACAGAGCCAAAACATTTGTCACTGTCCCAATACTTTTGGAGCTCACTGTAATCAGATGAAGTGAGAGCAGCTGGAATAGCAGTGTTCTCTGGGGTGATCCATGTCTCCGTCAGGGCCAAAAAGTCAAGGTCCTGAAGGGCAGCACAGGCTGAAATGAACTCGGTGTTCTTGACCGCAGATCGGCAGTTCCAAACGCTGCCAGATACACAGAATTCCACATGGGTTGTGCGCGCAGGGTACACTAAATTAGAAGGGTTTAGACAAGGGGCTGGGAGCATATGTAAAGCCGACAACTCAGCAGAACAACTCAGCAGAACAACTCGGCAGAACAACTCGGCAGAACATCTCGGCAGAACAACTCAGCAGAACAACTCAGCAGAACAACTCAGCAGAACAACTCGGCAGAACAACTCAGCAGAACAAATCAGCAGAACAACTCAGCAGAACAACTCGGCAGAACAACTCCGCAGAACAACTCAGCAGAACAACTCGGCAGAACAACTCGGCAGAACAACTCGGCAGAACATCTTGGCAGAACAACTCGGCAGAACAGCTCGGCAGAACAACTCGGCAGAACAACTCGGCAGAACAGCTCGGCAGAACGGTCTTCGTTTCACCTCTATGCAAAGCTGCCTTCAGGACAAGGTTACTGACGAAAAACACTAACCTGCAGTTCACACACCAAGTAGGCCAGCTACGAAGACAGACAGCCCTTAAAGTAGATGGCCCTAGCTAGCAAGAGACATATAAAGACAAAAATGATACTTAGCTATAGAATGAAGCAGGAGACAGGCTTTGGCGGACCCTTTGGTCAACCTCTCGCTGATCGCTCACAAGGAAGGTGGCGAGAGGGAGAGAGCGAGAGAGAAAGGAAAGGAGAGAGAGGAGAGAGGGAGAGGAGAGAGAGAAAAGAGAGAGAAAGAGAGAGAGAGAAAGAGAGAGTAGAAAAAGAGAAAAAGAAAAGAGGAGAGAGAGAGAAAAGAGAGAGAGAAAAAAAAAAAAAGAGAGAGAAAAGAGAGAAAGCGCTCTCTCCCCCCCTCTCTCTCCTTCTCTCCTCTCCAGCGAAAGAGAGAGAGAAGCTCTCTCGAGAGGAGCTCTTCCCTCCCCTCTCCCCCCTCCCCCTCTCTTCCTCTCTCTCTCTCTTCTCTCTCTTCTCTCTCGCTCTCCCCTCTCCTCTCTACTCTCTCTCTCTCTCTCCCTCGTCTCCTCCCCCCCCCCCCCCCCCCTCTCTCTCTTTCTTCAATTCCACCTTTCAATTCAATTTAATGGGCGTTATTGGCATGGGAAACCGTGTGTTAACATTGCCAAGCAAGTGAAATAGATAGTAAACAAAAGTGAAATCAACAATAAATATGAACAGTAAACATTACACTCAGAAGTTCCAAAATAATAAAGACATTTCAAATGTCATATTACCTATATATACAGTGTTGTAACAATGTGCAAATAGTTAAAGTACAAATGGGAAAATAAATATACATAAATATGGGTTGTATTTACAATGGTGTTTGTTCTTCACTGGTTGCTCTTTTCTTGTGGCAACAGGTCACAAATATTGCTGCTGTGATGGCACACTGTGGTATTTCACCCAGTAGATAAGGGAGTTTTTCAATATTGGGTTTGTGTTCAAATTCTTTGTGGATCTCTGTAATTTGAGGGAAATATGTGTCTTTAATATGGTCATACATTTGGCAGGAGGTTAGGAAGTGCAGCTCCGTTTCCACCTCATTTTGTGGGCAGTGTGCATATAGCCTGTCTTCTCTTGAGAGCCAGGTCTGCCTACGGCGTCCTTTCTCAATAGCAAGGCTATGCTCACTGAGTCTGTACATATTCAAAGCTTTCCTTAAGTTTGGGTCTGTCACAGTGGTCAGGTATTCTGCCACTGTGTACTCTCTGTTTAAAACCAAATAGCATTCTAGTTTGCTCAGTTTTTTTGTTAATTCTTTCTAATGTGTCAAATAATTCTCTTTTTGTTTTCTCATGATTTGGTTGGGTCTAATTGTGTTGCTGTCCTGGGGCTCTGTGGGGTCTGTGTTTGTGAACAGAGGCCCAGGACCAGCTGGCTTAGGGGACTCTTCTCCATGTTCATATCTCTGTAGGTGATGGCTTTGTTATGGAAGGTTTGGGAATCACTTCCTTTTAAGTGGTTATAGAATTTAACGGCTCTTTTCTGGATTTTGATCATTAGCGGGTATTGGCCTAATTCTGCTCTGCATGCATTATTTGGTGTTTTTTGTTGTACACTGAGGATGTTTTTGCAGAATTCTGTATGCAGAGTCTCAATTTGGTGTTTGTCCCATTTTGTGAATTCTTGGTTGGTGAGCGGACCCCAGACCTCACAACCATAAAGGGCAATGGGTTCTATAACTGAACCCATATTTGGTATGTTGGTATGTCAAATGTTTTGTTCCATTTGATGGCCTTTCTTGCCTTGTCTCTCAGATCGTTCACAGCTTTGTGGAAGTTACCTGTGTACCTTTTTTGTGTGCTCTAGGGCAACGGTGTCTAGATGGAATTTGTATTTGTATTTGTGTATAACTGGACCTTTTTTTGTAATATCATTATTTTTGTCTTACTGAGATTTACTCTCAGGGCCCAGGTCTGACAGAATCTGTGCAGAAGATCTAGGTGCTGCTGTAGGCCCTCCTTGGTTGGTGACAGAAGCACCAGATCATCAGCAAACAGTAGACATTTGACTTCAGATTCTAGTAGGGTGAGGCCGGGTGCTGCAGACTGTTCTAGTGCCCTCGCCAATTCGTTCATATATATGTTGAAGAGAGTGGGGCTTAAACTGCATCCCTGTCTCACCCCACGGCCCTGTGGAAAGAAATGTGTGTGTTTTTTGCCAATTTTAACCGCACACTTGTTGTGTGTGTACATGGATTTTATAATGTCGTATGTTTTTCCCCCAACCCCACTTTCCATCAATTTGTATAACAGACCCTCATGCCAAATTGAGTCAAAATATTTTTTGAAATCAACAAGACTTTGCCTTCTCTTTACAGGAGAAGCATGGGATCATTAACATACAGGATAAGTTATGGATCATTAACATACAGGAGAAGCCAGGGTACATTAACATACAGGAGAAGCCAAGGTACATTAACATACAGGAGAAGCCAGAAATCATTAACGTACAGGAGAAGCCAGTGTTTATTAACATACAGGAGAAGCCAGGGATCATTAACATACAGGAGAAGCCAGGGTTCATTAACATACAGGAGAAGCCAGGGCTCATTAACATACAGGAGAAGCCAGGGCTCATTAACATTCAGGAGAAACCAGGGCTCATTAACATACAGGAGAAGCCAGGTCTCATTAACATACAGGAGAAGCCAGGGTTCATTAACATACAGGAGAAGCCAGGGTTCATTAACATACAGGAGAAGCCAGGGCTCATTGACATACAGGAGAAGCAAGGGTTCATTAACATACAGGAGAAACCAGGGCTCATGATCATCCAGGAGAAGCCTGGGCTCATTAACATACATGAGAAGCCAGGGTTCATTAACATACAGGAGAAGCCAGGGATCATTAACATTCAGGAGATGCCAGTGATCATTAACATACAGGAGAAGCCAGGGTTCATTAACATACAGGAGAAGCCAGGGATCATTAACATACAGGAGAAGCCAGGGATCATTAAGATACAGGAGATGTTAAGGAACATTAATATACAGGAGAAGCCAGAGTTCATTAACATACAGGAGAAGCCAGAGTTCATTAACATACAGGCGAAGCCAGGAATCATTAACATACAGGAGAAGCCAGTGATCATTAACATACAGGAGAAGCCAGAGTTCATTAACATACAGGAGAAGCCAGTATTCATTAACATACAGGAGAAGCCAGTGTTCATTAACATACAGGAGAAGCCAGGGATCATTAAGATACAGGAGAAGCCAGGGCTCATTAAGATACAGGAGATGTTAAGGATCATTAACATACAGGAGAAGCCAGAGTTCATTAACATACAGGAGAAGCCAGGGATCATTAAGATACAGGAGAAACCAGGGATCATTAACATACAGGAGAAGCCAGGGCTCATTGCACACAGGGATACTACTCACTATTGTCCACATGGATACCACATGTTGCTATATTATCAATATCCTTATATTGGTAATGATCACTTTGACTTGACTCAAACCCTTTTGTTCTTTGGGGAGCATAGGTCATTCACTACCCCCTCCTGCAGGTCTGGTGGTGAGCGATGTTTCAATCCTTTAGCTGTTCCTCAACAGACCTGCTCTTGGTAATGCTGCCAACAGGCCTGCTCTTGGTAATGCTGCCAACAGACCTGCTCTTGGTAATGCTGCCAACAGGCCTGCTCTTGGTAATGCTGCCAACAGGCCTGCTCTTGGTAATGCTGCCAACAGGCCTGCTCTTGGTAATGCTGCCAACAGGCCTGCTCTTGGTAATGCTGCCAACAGGCCTGCTCTTGGTAATGCTGCCAACAGGCCTGCTCTTGGTAATGCTGCCAACAGGCCTGCTCTTGGTAATGCTGCCAACAGGCCTGCTCTTGGTAATGCTGCCAACAGGCCTGCTCTTGGTAATGCTGCCAACAGGCCTGCTCTTGGTAATGCTGCCAACAGGCCTGCTCTTGGTAATGCTGCCAACAGACCTGCTCTTGGTAATGCTGCCAACAGACCTGCTCTTGGTAATGCTGCCAACAGACCTGCTCTTGGTAATGCTGCCAACCCTTATGCCGCCTGCTCTTGGTAATGCTGCCAACAGGCCTGCTCTTGGTAATGCTGCCAACAGACCTGCTCTTGGTAATGCTGCCAACAGACCTGCTCTTGGTAATGCTGCCACACCAATAATTACTAACTCCCCTCAGCACTGTAGGAACACAAGGTGTGCGTCCCAAATGGTAAATGTTTTCCTATGTGGTGCACTACTTTTCACCAAAGCCCCGATGCACTATATCAGGATCAGGGTGCCATTTGGGGTGCATTCTAGAACAAGATTTAACCAGTAAGTTCTATCATTCCTGTGTGTTCACATAAACCCAGCTCTAACCGCTCTCTACCATATGCAGTATGTCCCATTGTGATAAACCCAGCTCTAACCGCTCTCTACCATATGCAGTATGTCCCATTGTGATAAACCCAGCTCTAACCGCTCTCTACCATATGCAGTATGTCCCATTGTGTGTTCACATAAACCCAGCTTTAACCGCTCTCTACCATATGCAGTATGTCCCATTGTGATAAACCCAGCTCTAACCGCTCTCTACCATATGCAGTATGTCACATTGTGATAAACCCAGCTCTAACCGCTCTCTACCATATGCAGTATGTCCCATTGTGATAAACCCAGCTCTATCCGCTCTCTACCATATGCAGTATGTCCCATTGTGATAAACCCAGCTTTAACCGCTCTCTACCATATGCAGTATGTCCCATTGTGATAAACCCAGCTCTATCCGCTCTCTACCATATGCAGTATGTCCCATTGTGTAATGCTATAGCGTTGTGTGCAGGAGAGATCCAAAGAATAGGATCATGATTTATACACACCAGTCTTGTCTTGGCATTATGGGTGAGTCCCAAATGGCACCCTATTCCCTATACAGTGCACTACTTTAGACCAGAGAATGGCACCCTATTTCCTATATAGTGCACTACTTTAGACCAGAGAATGGCACCCTATTCCCTATATAGTGCACTACTTTTGACCAGAGAATGGGACCCTATTCCCTATACAGTGCACTACTTTAGACCAGAGAATGGGACCCTATTCCCTATATAGTGCACTACTTTAGACCAGAGAATGGCACCCTATTCCCTATATAGTGCACTACTTTAGACCAGAGAATGGGACCCTATTCCCTATATAGTGCACTACTTTAGACCAGAGAATGGGACCCTATTCCCTATATAGTGCACTACTTTAGACCAGAGAATGGCACCCTATTCCCTATATAGTGCACTACTTTTGACCAGAGAATGGGACCCTATTCCCTATACAGTGCACTACTTTAGACCAGAGAATGGGACCCTATTCCCTATATAGTGCACTACTTTAGACCAGAGAATGGCACCCTATTCCCTATATAGTGCACTACTTTAGACCAGAGAATGGGACCCTATTCCCTATATAGTGCACTACTTTAGACCAGAGAATGGGACCCTATTCCCTATATAGTGCACTACTTTAGACCAGAGAATGGCACCCTATTCCCTATATAGTGCACTACTTT